>CM042396.1:1185715-1427437 GCA_023634145.1 Thymallus thymallus | reverse complement strand
TGGGTCAGTCAGTCAGTCAGTCAGTGGGTCAGTCAGTCAGTCAGTCAGTCATTGGGTCAGTCAGTCAGTCATTGGGTCAGTCAGTCATTGGGTCAGTCAGTCAGTCAGTCAGTCAGTCATTGGGTCAGTCAGTCAGTCAGTCATTGGGTCAGTCAGTCAGTCAGTCAGTGGGTCAGTCAGTCAGTCATTGGGTCAGTCAGTCAGTCATTGGGTCAGTCAGTCAGTCAGTCAGTCATTGGGTCAGTCAGTCAGTCAGTCATTGGGTCAGTCAGTCAGTCAGTCAGTGGGTCAGTCATTGGGTCAGTCAGTCAGTCAGTGGGTCAGTCAGTCAGTCAGTCATTGGGTCAGTCAGTCAGTCAGTCATTGGGTCAGTCAGTCAGTCAGTCATTGGGTCAGTCAGTCAGTCAGTCAGTCAGTGGGTCAGTCAGTCAGTCAGTCAGTCATTGGGTCAGTCAGTCAGTCAGTCATTGGGTCAGTCAGTCGGTCAGTCAGTCAGTCAGTCATTGGGTCAGTCAGTCAGTCAGTCAGTGGGTCAGTCATTGGGTCAGTCAGTCAGTCCGTCAGTGGGTCAGTCATTGGGTCAGTCAGTCAGTGGGTCAGTCATTGGGTCAGTCAGTCAGTCAGTCAGTCAGTCAGTCAGTGGGTCAGTCATTGGGTCAGTCATTGGGTCAGTCAGTCAGTCAGTCAGTCAGTCAGTGGGTCAGTCATTGGGTCAGTCAGTCAGTCAGTCAGTGGGTCAGTCAGTCAGTCAGTCATTGGGTCAGTCAGTCAGTCAGTCAGTGGGTCAGTCAGTCATTGGGTCAGTCAGTCAGTCAGTCAGTGGGTCAGTCAGTCATTGGGTCAGTCAGTCAGTCAGTA
The DNA here is from genome assembly GCA_023634145.1 of Thymallus thymallus. Lineage (NCBI taxonomy): Eukaryota > Metazoa > Chordata > Actinopteri > Salmoniformes > Salmonidae > Thymallus > Thymallus thymallus. The sequence continues at coordinate 1,426,579 of CM042396.1, read as the reverse complement.
ATTGGGTCAGTCAGTCAGTCAGTGGGTCAGTCAGTCAGTCATTGGGTCAGTCAGTCAGTCATTGGGTCAGTCAGTCAGTCAGTCAGTGGGTCAGTCAGTCAGTCAGTCATTGGGTCAGTCAGTCAGTCAGTCAGTCAGTGGGTCAGTCATTGGGTCAGTCAGTCAGGCAGTCAGTGGGTCAGTCAGTCAGTCAGTCAGTCAGTCATTGGGTCAGTCAGTCAGTCAGTCATTGGGTCAGTCAGTCAGTCAGTGGGTCAGTCAGTCAGTCATTGGGTCAGTCAGTCAGTCATTGGGTCAGTCAGTCAGTCAGTCAGTCAGTGGGTCAGTCAGTCAGTCAGTCATTGGTTCAGTCAGTCAGTCAGTCAGTCAGTGGGTTAGTCATTGGGTCAGTCAGTCAGGCAGTCAGTGGGTCAGTCAGTCAGTCAGTCAGTCATTGGGTCAGTCAGTCAGTCAGTCATTGGGTCAGTCAGTCAGTCAGTCATTGGGTCAGTCAGTCAGTCAGTCAGTGGGTCAGTCAGTCAGTCAGTCATTGGGTCAGTCAGTCAGTCAGTCATTGGGTCAGTCAGTCGGTCAGTCAGTCAGTCAGTCAGTCAGTCATTGGGTCAGTCAGTCAGTCAGTCAGTCATTGGGTCAGTCAGTCAGTCAGTCAGTCAGTGGGTCAGTCATTGGGTCAGTCAGTCAGTCAGTCAGTGGGTCAGTCATTGGGTCAGTCAGTCAGTCATTGGGTCAGTCAGTCAGTCAGTCATTGGGTCAGTCAGTCAGTCAGTCATTGGGTCAGTCAGTCAGTCAGTCATTGGGTCAGTCAGTCAGTCAGTCAGTGGGTCAGTCAGTCAGTCAGTCAGTCATTGGGTCAGTCAGTCAGTCAGTCATTGGGTCAGTCAGTCAGTCAGTCAGTCAGTGGGTCAGTCAGTCATTGGGTCAGTCAGTCAGTCAGTCAGTCAGTGGGTCAGTCAGTCATTGGGTCAGTCAGTCAGTCAGTCAGTCAGTGGGTCAGTCATTGGGTCAGTCAGTCAGTCAGTCAGTGGGTCAGTCATTGGGTCAGTCAGTCAGTCAGTCAGTGGGTCAGTCAGTCAGTCAGTCATTGGGTCAGTCAGTCAGTCAGTCATTGGGTCAGTCAGTCAGTCAGTCATTGGGTCAGTCAGTCAGTCATTGGGTCAGTCAGTCAGTCAGTCAGTGGGTCAGTCAGTCAGTCAGTCAGTCATTGGGTCAGTCAGTCAGTCAGTCAGTGGGTCAGTCATTGGGTCAGTCAGTCAGTCAGTCAGTGGGTCAGTCAGTCAGTCAGTCATTGGGTCAGTCAGTCAGTCAGTCATTGGGTCAGTCAGTCAGTCAGTCATTGGGTCAGTCAGTCAGTCATTGGGTCAGTCAGTCAGTCAGTCAGTGGGTCAGTCAGTCAGTCAGTCAGTCATTGGGTCAGTCAGTCAGTCATTGGGTCAGTCAGTCATTGGGTCAGTCAGTCAGTCAGTCAGTGGGTCAGTCAGTCAGTCAGTCATTGGGTCAGTCAGTCAGTCAGTCATTGGGTCAGTCAGTCAGTCAGTCATTGGGTCAGTCAGTCAGTCATTGGGTCAGTCAGTCAGTCAGTCAGTGGGTCAGTCAGTCAGTCAGTCAGTCATTGGGTCAGTCAGTCAGTCAGTCAGTGGGTCAGTCATTGGGTCAGTCAGTCAGTCAGTCAGTGGGTCAGTCAGTCAGTCAGTCATTGGGTCAGTCAGTCAGTCAGTCATTGGGTCAGTCAGTCAGTCAGTCATTGGGTCAGTCAGTCAGTCATTGGGTCAGTCAGTCAGTCAGTCAGTGGGTCAGTCAGTCAGTCAGTCAGTCATTGGGTCAGTCAGTCAGTCATTGGGTCAGTCAGTCATTGGGTCAGTCAGTCAGTCAGTCAGTCAGTCATTGGGTCAGTCAGTCAGTCAGTCATTGGGTCAGTCAGTCAGTCAGTCAGTGGGTCAGTCAGTCAGTCATTGGGTCAGTCAGTCAGTCATTGGGTCAGTCAGTCAGTCAGTCAGTCATTGGGTCAGTCAGTCAGTCAGTCATTGGGTCAGTCAGTCAGTCAGTCAGTGGGTCAGTCATTGGGTCAGTCAGTCAGTCAGTGGGTCAGTCAGTCAGTCAGTCATTGGGTCAGTCAGTCAGTCAGTCATTGGGTCAGTCAGTCAGTCAGTCATTGGGTCAGTCAGTCAGTCAGTCAGTCAGTGGGTCAGTCAGTCAGTCAGTCAGTCATTGGGTCAGTCAGTCAGTCAGTCATTGGGTCAGTCAGTCGGTCAGTCAGTCAGTCAGTCATTGGGTCAGTCAGTCAGTCAGTCAGTGGGTCAGTCATTGGGTCAGTCAGTCAGTCCGTCAGTGGGTCAGTCATTGGGTCAGTCAGTCAGTGGGTCAGTCATTGGGTCAGTCAGTCAGTCAGTCATTGGGTCAGTCAGTCAGTCAGTCAGTCAGTGGGTCAGTCATTGGGTCAGTCATTGGGTCAGTCAGTCAGTCAGTCAGTCAGTCAGTCAGTGGGTCAGTCATTGGGTCAGTCAGTCAGTCAGTCAGTGGGTCAGTCAGTCAGTCAGTCATTGGGTCAGTCAGTCAGTCAGTCAGTGGGTCAGTCAGTCATTGGGTCAGTCAGTCAGTCAGTCAGTGGGTCAGTCAGTCATTGGGTCAGTCAGTCAGTCAGTAATTGGGTCAGTCAGTCAGTCAGTGGGTCAGTCAGTCAGTCATTGGGTCAGTCAGTCAGTCATTGGGTCAGTCAGTCAGTCAGTCAGTGGGTCAGTCAGTCAGTCAGTCATTGGGTCAGTCAGTCAGTCAGTCAGTCAGTGGGTCAGTCATTGGGTCAGTCAGTCAGGCAGTCAGTGGGTCAGTCAGTCAGTCAGTCAGTCAGTCATTGGGTCAGTCAGTCAGTCAGTCAGTCAGTCAGTCAGTCAGTCATTGGGTCAGTCAGTCAGTCAGTCAGTGGGTCAGTCAGTCAGTCAGTCATTGGGTCAGTCAGTCAGTCAGTCATTGGGTCAGTCAGTCGGTCAGTCAGTCAGTCAGTCAGTCATTGGGTCAGTCAGTCAGTCAGTCAGTGGGTCAGTCATTGGGTCAGTCAGTCAGTCAGTGGTTCAGTCATTGGGTCAGTCAGTCAGTCAGTCAGTGGGTCAGTCATTGGGTCAGTCAGTCAGTCATTGGGTCAGTCAGTCAGTCAGTCATTGGGTCAGTCAGTCAGTCAGTCAGTCATTGGGTCAGTCAGTCAGTCAGTCATTGGGTCAGTCAGTCAGTCAGTCATTGGGTCAGTCAGTCAGTCAGTCAGTGGGTCAGTCAGTCAGTCAGTGGGTCAGTCATTGGGTCAGTCATTGGGTCAGTCAGTCAGTCAGTCAGTGGGTCAGTCATTGGGTCAGTCAGTCAGTCAGTCAGTGGGTCAGTCAGTCATTGGGTCAGTCAGTCAGTCAGTCAGTCAGTCATTGGGTCAGTCAGTCAGTCAGTCATTGGGTCAGTCAGTCAGGCAGTCAGTGGGTCAGTCAGTCAGTCAGTCATTGGGTCAGTCAGTCAGTCAGTCAGTCAGTGGGTCAGTCATTGGGTCAGTCAGTCAGTCAGTCATTGGGTCAGTCAGTCAGTCAGTCAGTCATTGGGTCAGTCAGTCAGTCAGTCAGTCATTGGGTCAGTCAGTCAGTCAGTCATTGGGTCAGTCAGTCAGTCATTGGGTCAGTCAGTCAGTCAGTCAGTCAGTCATTGGGTCGGTCACTCAGTCAGTCAGTCATTGGGTCGGTCAGTCAAACAGTAATTGGGTCGGCCAGTCAGTCAGTCAGTCAGTCATTGGGTCAGTCAGTCAGTCAGTCAGTCATTGGGTCGGTCAGTCAGTCAGTAATTGGGTCAGTCAGTCAGTCAGTCATTGGGTCAGTCAGTCAGTCATTGGGTCAGTCAGTCTGTCAGTCAATCAGTCAATCATTGGGTCAGTCAGTCAGTCAGTCATTGGGTTGGCCAGTCAGTCAGTCAGTCAGTCATTGGGTCAGTCAGTCAGTCAGTCAATCAGTCAGTCATTCAGTCAGTCAGTCATTGGGTCGGTCAGTCAGTCAGTCAGTCAGTCATTGGGTCAGTCAGTCAGTCATTGGGTCAGTCAGTCTGTCAGTCATTGGGTCAGTCAGTCAGTCAGTTATTGGGTCAGTCAGTCAGTCATTGGGTCAGTCAGTCAGTCATTGGGTCAGTCAGTCAGTCATTGGGTCAGTCAGTCAGTCATTGGGTCAGTCAGTCAGTCAGTCATTGGGTCAGTCAGTCAGTCAGTCATTGGGTCAGTCAGTCAGTCAGTCAGTCATTGGGTCAGTCAGTCAGTCAGTCATTGGGTCAGTCAGTCAGTCAGTGGGTCAGTCAGTCAGTCAGTCATTGGGTCAGTCAGTCAGTCAGTCAGTCAGTCATTGGGTCAGTCAGTCAGTCAGTCAGTCAGTCATTGGGTCAGTCAGTCAGTCAGTCAGTTATTGGGTCAGTCAGTCAGTCAGTCATTGGGTCAGTCAGTCAGTCAGTCAGTGGGTCAGTCAGTCAGTCATTGGGTCAGTCAGTCAGTCATTGGGTCAGTCAGTCAGTCAGTCAGTCAGTGGGTCAGTCAGTCAGTCAGTCATTGGGTCAGTCATTGGGTCAGTCAGTCAGTCAGTGGGTCAGTCATTGGGTCCGTCAGTCGGTCAGTCAGTGGGTCAGTCAGTCAGTCAGTCAGTCATTGGGTCAGTCAGTCAGTCAGTCAGTCATTGGGTCAGTCAGTCAGTCAGTCATTGGGTCAGTCAGTCAGTCAGTCATTGGGTCAGTCAGTCAGTCATTGGGTCAGTCAGTCAGTCAGTCAGTGGGTCAGTCAGTCAGTCAGTCAGTCATTGGGTCAGTCAGTCAGTCATTGGGTCAGTCAGTCAGTCAGTCAGTGGGTCAGTCAGTCAGTCAGTCAGTCATTGGGTCAGTCAGTCAGTCAGTCATTGGGTCAGTCAGTCAGTCATTGGGTCAGTCAGTCAGTCAGTCATTGGGTCAGTCAGTCAGTCAGTCATTGGGTCAGTCAGTCAGTCAGTCAGTCAGTGGGTCAGTCAGTCAGTCAGTCAGTCAGTCATTGGGTCAGTCAGTCAGTCAGTCATTGGGTCAGTCAGTCAGTCAGTCATTGGGTCAGTCAGTCAGTCAGTCATTGGGTCAGTCAGTCAGTCAGTCAGTGGGTCAGTCAGTCAGTCAGTCAGTCAGTCAGTCATTCTCTGTGTATCTTCTTGGATCTATGCTTGTGTAGTAGCTGCTTTATTTTCCTCCCTATACTCATCTCAGTCATCATCTCAGTCATTATCTCCATGTCTCTATTTTCCTCCCTATACTCATCTCAGTCATCATCTCAGTCATTATCTCCATGTCTTTATTTTCCTTCCTATACTCATCTCAGTCATTATCTCCATGTCTTTATTTTCCTCCCTATACTCATCTAAGTCATTATCTCCATGTCTTTATTTTCCTCCCTATACTCATCTCAGTCATTATCTCCATGTCTTTATTTTCCTCCCTATACTCATCTCAGTCATTATCTCAGTCATTATCTCCATGTCTTTATTTTCCTCCCTATACTCATCTAAGTCATTATCTCCATGTCTTTATTTTCCTCCCTATACTCATCTCAGTCATTATCTCCATGTCTTTATTTTCCTCCCTATACTCATCTCAGTCATTATCTCAGTCATTATCTCCATGTCTTTATTTTCCTCCCTATACTCATCTCAGTCATTATCTCCATGTCTTTATTTTCCTCCCTATACTCATCTCAGTCATTATCTCCATGTCTTTGCTTCATCTCTCCCTTCCTCATTCAAATCAAATGTTATTGGTCACAAACACGTGTTTAGCAGATGTTATTGCGGGTGTAGCGAAATGCTTGTGCTTCTAGCTCCGACAGTGCAGTAATATCTAACAAGTTATATCTAACAGTTACAGAACATATACCCAATACACACAAGTCTAAGTAAGGAATGAATTAGGACTATATCCATCCCTCTCTCCAAGTGCCAGGAAACAACCACAGGCCCACATTGATTCTCTCTATTTTATTTTTACCATCTGTGTCTCATCCTGACAGATAAGGGATTTATAGAAGGGCCATCCTACTGTGTTTTTATGCTCAGTCTCGCTCAGTGAAACAGCAGTGGAGAATTACATTAAACTGACATGGGTCATTCGACTCTTTGGTCAGAGAGGGTATTTATGGCTGGGCTTGAAACACCAGAGAAGATAGAACACTAAGGTGCTGTTCAGAAAGGTGTCATATCGCAGTCTGACACTGCCTCTTGGTGGTTGAATTGTGTTTTACTCACATTGCACACAGAATATATCTTCTGCATGCCCTGTATGTAATGTACTGAAGTACTGCAGGTATTTCAAGTAAAATTAGAACGTACAACAAATACCAAACAATACAAACACTAACAAAGAGGCGGTGCAATGTTTAATTGTTGTGTCAAACACTACACAGTTACAGGGAAAGGGATTTGAGTAGTTAAGCATTCATTTATACATTTTCATCATGAACCATCTTACAACCGAGCCTAAAATGTACCTATTATAACGCTATCGAATGTGACGTTTCATCAGTTCCTGCTTTGACATTGATTAGGGTATTGGTATTTATTTAATTTTTTTCAAGAGGATATCAGATTTTTTTTCGTCACTCATCTATAGTACATTTCAACACCCATTGCCTAATATTTCTGTACAGATAATATACCACACCTTCTGTCTGGAATGTGTATCAGTGACACAAATTAAATTCCAGGGGAACTTGTTGATTTGCCTGGAGTCTTTATGAACAATGCTCCGCCCAGAAATGCAAATGAACAGGCTGTCTCAGGGAATCAATGCAGGCAAACGGTATTGTCTAGTTGTCTCTGATTACAGCATATTAAAGCAAAGATGACAACGAGAGAACATGAAAAAGATTTGTATTTCTGTACTTTATCACCAGTCCGACCCCAGAGCTTCATGTAGGCCTAGTTCTGAAAGACTATGAAGTGCCACAAGCCCCGCCCCCAAACAGCAAGCAGTGGTTTCCCAACTTTCATCACACAAATGAAGATATTACCCAGAAAAAGTTGACATTTAAGGAACAAATAATGAATAAAACAGAATTGCTCAATTATCAAGGCATAATTTAAAACGCATGGACCAGAGTAATATTACTTAATCCACACTGTACAGTACAAATTGAAATGGCACAACCACTACTAGAGACAAAGTTGTATTGATGAGACAAAGGCCAATAGACATTGACAATAACAGGCACGTGTAGTTAGGGTTTATTCATTTCTTTACATTATAGAAAAGGCTATCATGGAAGACTAGGGCATTCACATCCTACATGCATTTCACATCACTGAAAACAATGTCTTTGACATTTATATATACAGTTTAAACGAAAAGAATTCAAAGATAACGCCATGATGGAGACTTGACAGCTATTAACATAACTATGTATTAAAATAGAAATATACACAGTAGATTTAAAAAACATCAAATAAAAGTAGAATCTTTGACAAAAAAAAGCTGGTACTGGAGGTCAGAGGTCACTCGGATGTTCCACACAGTGTTGTGAGACGTTTCTGTGGAGAGAAAAGTGAACATGAGTTTGATGTAACGGCTACTGTTTTCAGTTTTCACAAAGAAAACTCACTTCAGACCCATTCGCGACCAAGCTTTAACTTCCTGACTGATGTCTTGAGATGTTGCTTCAATATATCCACTTAATCTTCCTTCCTCATGATGCCATCTATTTTGTGAAGTGCACCAGTCCCTCCTGCAGCAAAGCACCCCCACAACATGATGCTGCCACCCCCGTGCTTCACGGTTGGGATGGTGTTCTTCGGCTTGCAAGCCTCCCCCTTTTTCCTCCAAACATAACGATGGTCATTATGGCCAAAAAGTTCTATTTTTGTTTCATCAGACCAGAGGACATTTCTCCAAAAAGTATGATCTTTGTCCCCATGTGCAGTTGCAAACCGTAGTATGGCATTTTTTATGGTGGTTTTGGAGCAGTGGCTTCTGAGCGGCCTTTCAGGTTATGTCGATATAGGAAGAGCCAGAGAAACGCAAAGGGACAGAGAAATTCCAAATGAGATACGGGCAACAATTATAGGTTAAATAAAATAAATACAAAAATTGTGCTAAATACATACCGCTAATGTTAGGCAATCGTACATACAATGCTAAATACACACGGTTAATGTTAGGCAATCATACATACAGTACACTGTATATACAGTGCTGTGAGAAAGTATTTGCCCCCTTTCTGATTCTCAATTTTTGCATATTTGATACCGAATGTGATCAGATCTTCAACCAAAACCTAGTATTAGATAAAGTGATCAGATCTTCAACCAAAACCTAGTATTAGATCAAATAAAAATGTATTTTTATAAAAACAATATTATTAGCTTCAGATCAGAAGGACAGCCTGATATTCTCCTGTAGAATTCTCTGATACAGAACAGAATTCATGGTTCCTTCTATTAACAACTTGCCTTAGAAGGAACCATGAATTCTTCTCTGTATCAGAGAATTCTACAGGAGAACGTCAGGCCATCCGTCTGTGAGCTGAAGGTCAGCTGGGTCATGCAGCAAGACAATGACCCAAAACACACAATCAAGTCTACACAAAATGGCTAAAAAGCAACACATTTGAAGTTTTGGAACGGTCTAGTCAAAGTCCAGACCTAATCCCAATGTTGTGGCAGGACTTGAAACGAGCAGTTCATGCTTGAAAATCCACAAATGTCACTGAGTTGAAGCAGTTCTGCATGGAAGAGTGGGCCACAATTCTTCCACAGCAATGTGAGAGACTGATCAACAACTACTGGAAGCATTTGGTTGCAGTCATTGCAGCTAAATGTGGCACAACCAGTTATTGGGAGTCCCACAGGGCAGAGAGTGAAATGTTGTGGCCAGACAGACAGGAGAGATTGGACGAACCATGAGGTTGATGAACTCGCAGCATCTTTTTTCTTGCACATATTGTAGTTCCTGATCATTTTGGTGTTGTAAATATTGTTTTCTGTACAAGCTTTCTTTATGTATTTTCGGTTGGCTGTAAAGTGTGTACGTACAATGATGTGAAATGTTTGAATAAATGTTTTGTTGAAAGTCTAGTGTGTGCCATGACTTTTTGAAATCAATACTATTCAGCTGCAAACATTATGCAATGTTAGCAATTGAACAATACTACATAGTGGGTAACCATCACACTTTCAGAGTACACTGTCATTTGACAGGATGTCTCTGCATTTTGACTGTCTTGGTCTAAGCAATGATACAGGAACCTTTTGTTTTGATGACAATGATTTATTCATTGATGGATTTATTTACATTTGAAACATGAGTTAATTATTTTGATTGAGTTGTCACCTTTTGCAGGTCACAGTGGTGTGCTGAATGTACCACGTGATGTGAGGATTGTAAGTTTGTTTCAGTAAATGTACCGAAAAAACGAACTGACTTGCCAGGTTAAATAAAGGTTAAAATGCTGGATAACTTAAAGTATTTTATTTCTTTGTAAACTCAGGTTCCCTTTACCTAATATTAGGTTTTAGATCGGATAACATTCAGTATCAAAAATATGTAAAGATAGTAAATTGTGGCCGCAGTTTTCCATTTCCTGGCTAAGCATAATGTCTTAATTATTTCTCATTACATTTTGTCAGCTGGTTATTGTCATAAAAAAAACAATAAAAAAACACTGGTCTCACGGTAATTAACCGTTAATTAACATAAACAAGTTAAGCATCTCCAGGCCTTTGGAACGTCTACATTTAAAAAGTGTAATAAGTCAATTGAATATAAACCATCACAATACATCCATTGTTTTGGCCTATTGTATGTCTTGTGCCACCATTGTATATTACACGATTTTATAATAGTATAATTGAACTTAGCTGAATAAAATATAAAATGATTTTTTCCCCATTCTAGAGTGAGTGCGTATATGAAGTGTCTATGTTGAACATAAGAGTGATCATTTGAAACAGGTCCTATACTCTATATTTACAGTTATTTGGCAACTTTAGTTGTGAAAGATACAAACCTTAGAAGGTCTTAGAAATGTAAACATACAGTATACGGGCTGCATGATGTTACTATAGGCTACTGATGATTTGAGAAAGCCTCAGGCTGCACTGCTGTTCTCCCATCAAGTCATCATATTTTCACCCATCAGGCTATTCTCAATTTAATCATGTCTTTAATATGTCAAATTAGTGTTGAGTTAGAATGGCCGTTATCAAATGGGCAGGGAGAAACAAAATAAGACATGAGATCCGCACTCGAATAGTCAGTTTTTCAATAATGAGGCTACTTCAGTTTTATAGGGGAGCATGTGCTTACTATGAGCAGCTGAGAAATAAACACACTTATTTCCCTCCACACATCAACCCCTGTTTGAGGAACATGCTCTCGCTGAGCCACAGGTGTTATTCCTCCCGAACTCTGTATGCCATGGGCTCTCCAAATACAAATTCACTATAATTGTAGGCTAACTGTAATCCGCCCTGTACAATCAATGAACCAACAGCATTGCCTAGGGCTATACATTCTCTCCCTGACTCTTAGCCAGTCCATCCATGCCTATATGCTAAAACAATTATGTACCAAATACATCTTAAACACGTTTTTCTGCCATGCATAATATGCAGTAGGCTATGTATTGTATAACAGGACAATCATAATTTTTACTCCGTTTTCTTTTGACCTAAACTCTAATATGCATTTGGGTGTTTTGAATTAATAATCTCTAGAAAGCGTTGTCCATTGTTAGGCTTTGAAACAACATCTACAATGACTATGTTTTACAAACAGTTTCAACCTGCTGTTGAACTTCTTTCTTCAAACGTATCACAGTGAGGTGAGTTTCAGGCCGCGATTGGGAGTCCCATAGGGCGGCGCACAATTGGCCCAGCGTCGTCCGGGTTTGGACGGGGAAGGCCATCATTGTAAATAAGAATTTATTCTTAACTGACTTGCCTAGTTAAAAAAAGGTTAAATAAAAATACATAAATAAAAACAGTGTTTGATGCGATTTTCATTGCATTTGCATTAATGTCAGAGGGGTTCGAGGGACAATAGAGCCCTGAATACCAGGCCATTAGCGACCTAATGTTAGTTAGGGTACTAGCAACATGTCCCGAGTGCATAAAATTACCGTGACACAACGGTTACGTGCAATTTTACTGCGTTCTTGAGTCATGACTGCCGGTGTGGCGGTAACACGGTCACAGCAACAGCACCTAGTGAAGACCATACCTGTAGCAGACAAATGTTCTTTATGGCAGTCTCGTCCAGCTGTCCCAGGGCCACAGTGTCCATCTTGACTGGCCAGCAGCTGAATGCACTGGAACCAAACACTCACTAGGTCAGCAGAGTAACCGTATCTCAACACACAGGAAATATCAATTTCACTGCACCTATCCAGTGTACAGTCGTGGTCAAACGTTTGAGAATGACACAAGTATTGATCTCTACAAAGTTTGCTGCTTCAATGTTCTTAGATCTTTATGTCAGTAGTTACTATGGTACACTGAAGTATAATTGCAAGTATTCCATAAGTGTCAAAGGCTTTCATTGACAATGACATTCAGTTTATGCAAAGAGTCAATATTTGCAGTGTTGACCCTTCTTTTTCAAGACCTCTGCAATCCGCCCTGGCATGCTGTCAATTAACTTCTGGGCCACATCCTGACTGATGGCAGGCCATTCTTGCATAATAAATGCTTGCTTTGTCAGAAGTTGTGGGTTTTTGTTTGTCCACCCGCCTCTTGAGGATCGACCACAAGTTCTCAATGGGATTAAGGTCTGGGGAGTTTCCTGGCCATGGACCCAAAATGTTGATGTTTTGTTCCCCGAGTCACTTAGTTATCACCTTTGCCTTATGGCAAGGTGCTCCATCATGCTGGAAAAGGCATTGGTCGTCACCAAACTGTTCTTGGATGGTTGGGAGAAGTTGCTCTCGGAGGATGTGTTGGTACCATTCTTTATTTATGGCTGTGTTCTTAGGCAGAATTGTGTGTGAGCCCACTCCCTTGGCTGAGAAGCAACCCCACACATGAATGGTCTCAGGATGCTTTACTGTTGGCATGACACAGGACTGATGGTAGCGCTCACATTGTCTTCTCCGGACAAGGTGTTTTCCGGATGGCCCAAACAATCGGAAAGGGGATTCATCAGAGTAAATGACTCTACCCCAGTCCTCAGCAGTCCAATACCTGTACCTTTTGCAGAATATCAGTCTGTCCCTGATGTTTTTCCTGGAGAGAAGTGCCTTCTTTGCTGCCCTTCTTGACACCAGGCCATCCTCCGAAAGTCTTCGCCTCACTGTCCGTGCAGATGCACTCACACCTGCCTGCTGCCATTCCTGAGCAAGCTCTGCACTGGTGGTGCCCCGATTCCGCAGCTGAATCAACTTTGGGAGACAGTCCTGGCACTTGCTGGGCTTTCTTGGGCTCCCTGACACCTTCTTCACAACAATTGAACCTCTCTCCTTGAAGTTCTTGATGATCCGATAAATGGTTGATTTAGGTGCAATCTTACCAGCAGCAATATCCTTGCCTGTGAAGCCCTTTTTTTGCAAAGCAATGATGAGGGCACGTGTTTCCTTGCAGGTAACCATGGTTGACCACCCTCCTTTTAAAGCTTCCAGTCTGTTATTCTGACTCAATCAGCATGACAGAGTGATCTCCAGCCTTGTCCTCGTCAACACTCTCACCTGTGTTAACGAGACAATCACTGACATGATGGCAGCTGGTCCTCTTGTGGCAGGGCTGAAATGCAGTGGAAATGTTTTTGGGGATTAAGTTGTTTTTCATGGCAAAGAGGGACTTTGCAATTAATTGAACTTGTCCTGGCTCCACCACTTTTCAATGTTGCAGCAGAGGAGAGCAGAGTAGGTTTAACATCCGTGGTATTCTAACGAGTCAGACACATAATAACCCGTAACTGGTATATAGTATAGCAAAGAGACTTACCTTTTGTAGCGGTCTTGGGGGGAATAGTACGGACTTCAGCCATGATTCTCTCTACTTGGGCAGCCTCCTCTACCTTCTGGAAGTAGACAAACAAGAGTGAACAGAGACTGTGGGTGGGTGGCACTTGCTGTGGTGTCAAAACCATTGCCAGACTTAAAAACCGACAGTTGATGAAATATTCAATTTTAATTTATACTGAACAAAAATATAAAACATGTAAATTGTTGGTCTCATGTTTCATGAGCTGAAATTAAAAACATCCCAGAAATGTTCCATATGCACAAAAGTCATTTCTCTCAAATGAGCAATTTGCCTTGCCAAGATGATCCATCCACCGGACAGGTGTGGCATATCAAGAAGCTGATTAAACAGCATCATCATCATTACACAGGTGCACCTTGTGCTGGGGACAATAAAATGCCACTAAAATGTGCAGTTGTCACACAACACAATGCCACAGATGTCTCAAGTTGAGGGAGCGTGCAATTGGCATGCTGACTGCAGGAACGTCCACCAGAGCTGTTGCCAGATAATAGAATGTTTATTTCTCTACCATAAGCCACCAACATTATTTTAGAGAATTTGGCAGCACGTCCAACTGGCCTCACAACCACAGACCATGACTAACCACGCCAGCCCAGGACCTCTCAGGCTTCTTCACCTGCGGATGGAACTGTGGGTTGACGCAACCAAATAATTTCTGCACACACTGTTAGAAACAGTCCCACGGAAGCTCATCTGCGTGCTTGTCGTCCTCACCAGGGTCTTGACCTGACTGCAGTTTGGCATCATAACTGACTTCAGTGGGCAAATTCTCACCTTTGATGGCCACTGGCACGCTGGAGAAGTGTGCTCTTCACAGATGAATCCCGGTTTCAACTCACCCGGGCAGATGAGACGTGTGGGCGAGCAGTTTACTGATGTCAACGTTGTGAACAGAGTGCCCCATGGTTGTGGTGGGGTTATGGTATGTGCAGGCATAAGCTATGGACAACCAACACAATTTGTTTTTTCCAATGGCAATTTGAATGCACAGATACAGATTCATTTTCATGTTTGGCGCCGCCCTGAGTGGTCGCCTGTTAAGCAGCTCCCGTTGTCCGTGCATTAATTGTTGTTTTAGTTCGTTTTCTTTCGTCTATTTTCTTTAGTTTTATTTTTTATTTTGCTACAGTCGAACTATAACAGTTCAGGATTATGGATTTTATGGATTTTATCGCAGCTGAACGTCGACAGGAGTCGTCAACTGTTATTGTTTACAACCGAGCCCAGCTCCTGGATTTAGCCCACACAGCGCTGCTGCTCCCCAGGGAAAAGTTTGATATTCCGGACAAATTGAAAAGACGACGCCGTGGATGCAGGGCGGGATTGAAATGTAAGGCAAAGCGGAGGAGGTTCAAGTACAAGCCGGCTATACCATCTATTATTATGGGCAATGTGAGGGCTCTACATAACAAGATGGATGAGTTGGCGGGACTTGTTCATGGACAAAGGATTTATCGTGAAACGAGCCTAATGTGTTTTACTGAGACTTGGCTGAACGGTAACATCCCCATACAGAACGTCACTATCGACGGTTTCCAGACCATCACAGCGGACAGGGATCGCGTCTCTTCCGGTAAGAGTAAGGGTGGTGGGCTGGCTTTATTAGTTAACAACAGATGGTGTCATCCCAAACATATTACTCTTAAGGAAAAGTTTTGTAGCCCGGACATTGAACTGCTAGCAGTTAGCCTGAGACCCTACTATCTACCTAGGGAATTCACGGCGGCCATTGCTGTTATTGTTTACATCCCGCCCTCTGCTGACGCAAACGCAGCGTGTGACGTCATCCACTCTGTTATCGCGAGGTTACAGACAGCGCTTCCCAGTGCTTTCCTTGCAATTTCGGGGGATTTTAACCATGCATCTCTCTCTTCAACGCTGCCCACGTTCAAACAGTTCGTGAAGTGCCCAACCAGGAATAATAAAACTCTGGACTTGTTATATGCTAATGTGAAGGATGCATACAACTCCACTGCACTCCCTCCCCTCGGTAGATCGGATCACAACCTTGTCCACCTCACCCCACTCTACAGGCCTATGGTCCAACAGCAGCCTGCAACCACCAGGACTATTAGGAGATGGTCCCCGGAGGCGAATGAGGCCCTACAGGACTGCTTTGAAACAACAGACTGGGATGTGTTCTGTGAGGCTCATGGGGAGGACATCGATGGACTCACTGACTGCATAACAGACTATATTAATTTTTGTGTAGACAACACTGTACCCACCAGGAAGGTACGCTGTTTCCCAAACAATAAACCCTGGGTCAACAGCGACCTGAAGGCCCTGCTGAATGAGAAGAAGAGGGCCTTCAAGGAGAAGGACAAGGACAAATTGAAATGCGTCCAGAGGGAGCTGAAGTTGCGGATTGCTGAGGGGAAGAGAGTGTATAAGGAGAAGATGGAGGACAAGCTGAGGCAGAGCCAGGTGAGAGAGGTGTGGAAGGGTATGAGAAATATCACTGGCTTCAAAAAGTCAAACAGTGGGCAGACGGAGGGGACCCAGGACAGAGCCAATGAGCTGAACCAATTTTTTAACAGGTTCGATACTAGCCCTGTCCACCTCCCCTCCAGCTCCCCAGACCACACACCCTCACGGCTATCCCACCCCCACTTTGCTCACAGCACCTCTGCTGAGACAATCAGTGACCCCACCTCTGCCCCTGCCCCCCCTGGACTGATCCTCAACACCCCCCTTCCCCCCACCTCCCCACCTGGGCTGGCTTTCACCACCAACCAAGTGAAGAGAGAGCTGGAGAGACTACACCAGTAGAAAGCGGCGGGCCCTGATGGCATCAGCCCAAGGGTGCTGAGGGTCTGTGCTGACCAACTGTGTGGAATACTCCAGCGTCTTTTCAACCTTAGCCTGAGCCTAGAAAGGGTCCCTGTGCTGTGGAAAACATCCTGCCTCGTCCCAGTGCCCAAGAAGGCACACCCCACTGTCCTGAATGACTTCAGACCTGTAGCGCTAACATCCCACATCATGAAGACCCTGGAAAGGTTAGTCCTCGCTCACCTCAGACCCCTGGTGTGTTCATCAATGGACCCCCTGCAGTTTGCATACCAGCGCAAAATCGGGGTGGACGATGCAATCATCTACCTTCTGCAGAGGGCCTACTCTCACCTGGACAACGCAGGTTGCACTGTGAGGGTCATGTTTTTTGACTTCTCCAGTGCCTTCAATACCATTCAGCCCCTGCTACTGGGTGAGAAGATGAGGACGATGAAAGTGGAAGCACCCATAGTCTCCTGGGTCACGGACTACCTGACCGGTAGGCCACAATTTGTGCGACTACAGAGCTGTGTGTCAGAACGGGCTGTTAGCAACACAGGGGCCCCCCAGGGAACGGTCCTGTCCCCCTTCCTGTTCACCCTCTACACCTCAGACTTCAGATATAACTCTGAGACATGCCACCTACAGAAGTTCTCGGATGACTCTGCTATTGTAGGGTGCATCAGGGGTGGGCAGGAGGAGGAGTACAGGAGCACAATCAGTGACTTTGTGTTGTGGTGTGAGCAGAACCACCTTCAGCTCAACATCAGCAAAACTAAGGAGATGGTGGTGGACTTCAGGAGAACCAAGGCACAACTGACTGCAGTCCCTATAAAGGGGACGGATGTGGAAATGGTTGAGTCATACAAGTTCCTGGGTGTCCATATGGACAACAGACTGGAATGGGCTGGTAACACCGGGGCCCTGTACAAAAAGGGCCAGAGCCGACTCTACTTTCTGAGGAGGCTCAGGTCCTTCAACGTGTGCAGCAAACTACTGCATACCTTCTACCAGTCTGTGACTGCCATCTTTTTTTGCAGTGGTGTGCTGGGGAGCCAATATTAAAGCCGGTGATGCTTCTCGGGTAAATAAGCTGATCAGGAAGGCTAGCTCTGTCCTGGGGATTAGCCTTGACACTCTAGAGGAGGTGTCGGAGAGACGGATCCTGGCCAAACTGCTGGCCATCATGGACAAGGTCACCCACCCTCTGCATGCCATGGTTATGACGCAGAGGAGCACCTTCAGTCACAGACTGATCCCTGGTGTGCCAGAGAGCGCTACAGGAGGTCCTTCCTGCCGGCGGCTATTAGACTATATAATGCCTCACCGGGGTGCCGTGCTGTCGGCAACACAGATCTGGAACTGTTGGGGTGTTAGGACCTAGTTTAACAATTATGCATCCATCCGTGAGTAACTCTGGTCTGTAATCACTCATTCACTCAGGACTTATTTATTCATTCAGGTCTGTATATACATACTCATGTAGTTGTTATATCATATCACGTGCAATATTGCAAGTAATTCTTGGACTTAACTTACGTAGTCATTCACTCAGGAATGCATATTAGTATCCTGTCAGTTGTATCTTTTTTCATTGCTTTTAGTATATCGAATGTGCAATACGTGCAGTTATCGGTAATTAAACCCTGCGCACTAAGGACTGTATTTTAAGGGAATTACTATTATTACCCCAATTATATCATACACACATTTAGCTATTAAAGTATCTCTTCCTGTCATTTACCTGTACAGTTTATGTAACCATGTAAGTATTCACTTACCTGTAAATATAACTGTATATTTACCTGTACAGCTAATTTAACCATGCAAAATATTCACTTACCTGTTCATTTAACCAGTCTGTATATTAAGTAAACTATTATTACCCTAGCTCATATCATATGCATTTTTAGCTACTGAAGTATTTCTCTGCAATCGACCTGTATAGTATAGTTAACCATCCACCAATGTATAGTGTACATATTCAGCCAACCACCCCATACTATGCAATGTCTTTATATAGCTTTTTTGCACCCCAGATATCTTGTATTTCTATACTTTTTCATACTGCCGCTCTATGTATCATGTACCGTTTATCTGTCTTTTGTGTATTTTCGTTCTGGCATTTTGCACCTGCCCTGTGTTTTGTTGTTGTAGCTGCTTGACAAAGAAATGTCCCCCTCGGGGGATCAATAAAGTATCTATCTATCTATCTATCTATCTATCTATCTATCTATCTATCTATCTATCTATCTATCTATCTCTCTCTCTATCAACGTTAACTATCAAGCCAGGATTAGCTAGCTAACGTTACATTATTGAAATATAATAATCGCAATAGATTTCTAAACACGGAGGTTAGTTGTTTGACATATTAAATTGCATTATGATTGTTGTCTTTCTTTCCTAGTTCGCGAGATAATCCTGCAACTCGCTCTCAATCCGGAATGTTCAAACGTACACACTGACGCAGAACGTGCCGGAGATCAGCCAATAAGGATACGCGTTTGCTTGACGTGATTTTGGAACATTTATTAACCTATCATGTCGAAGATCGTCCATGTTTACACCGGAAATGTAATAAAATAACGTAAGGTTACATTTTGACTGGAATACTACAGTGACACTAAGTTTAGTAATTTTGAAGGGTATCGTCAGTTAATAACTTGAATTGAATGTTTTATTTATTTCCCCTTACAGATCGCTTTGTATCATACTTATTCCAGAAAATAACTTCGTTGTCGCTGTCTTTTTTTCACCAGCCACATGGGTTTCGCTCTTCTGAGTTGTTCGGTGTGTTAGCTAGCTAGCTAAATGTCGAAGTCTGTGTTATTGTCGCTTCACCAAATATTGAAAAAATGTTTTCAAAGCTTGGAGAACAATCAGAAAGTGTGGAATTCAGTGTTGGCTGAATGCAAGCCTTTAATGGTTTCACTTGGAAACCTCGAAGAACAGTTGAGGGCGTTTCAAAAGGTCCAAATCGCCAACACCCCTCTTCACACCTTTCCTGATCTACACCAGCGTCTTCACTTCAAGCTTCTACAGGCAGTGGACATCGTTTTGGGTAAACTCACGGACAAAATGTAAGATAAATGGTAGCTCACTACATAAACTCATGAAAATAGTGCAGAGAGAGCTTGAACACATGTTGTAACCACAAATGACCCTCTTATTTCTTACAGGAGTTCTCTTCAGTCTGTGCGAGATGCTATCAGTAATCAGGTGTCTGGTGCGTTCCAGTTGTATGAGCAGAACATAGACACCCTTGACCTTGCTACCTGCACCCAGAGATCTGCAGTCGCTCCATCCATCGCTGACATGTTGGAGTGGCTTCAGGATGCGGAGTGTTACTATCGTCAACAGTATCCTTTCTGTGCCGCCATATTACTGTACCGCTACTAGGGGTGTGCAATACGTTCTCATTGTGAGTGATCTATTGTGGGCATGCCTCTCGACTGCGTACTGCTGAGGAAGGCGTTATATATCTTGAAATCTACCATTTGGTAAATGTCCTATTGTTGATTTGTGTGAGAAAGATAGTTTTCCTCATCTACATGCACAGGTTTCTGAGAAGAAAGAACTTGCTGCTGACACTGAGAGCTGATGACCTCTCCCTTTTGGAAACTGCTCCCAAGAGATGGGAGTCTCTGGAAACACCCAGGGGAGAGGAGAGCATATCAGGTAGACCTATCAATGGTGCTCTTTTTTTCTGTATATACACTGCTTTCAGAAAGTATTCTTGACTTTTTCTACGTTTTGTTACGAAGTGGGATTAAAATTGATGTAATTGTCATTTTTTTTATGTCAAAGAAAAATTATTTAAAAAAACAAATGTAATTTATGGAAAATAAAACACTAATATATCTTGATTTGATAAGTATTCAACCCCCTGAGTCAATAAATGTTAGAATAATATTTGGCAGCAATTACAGATGGGAGTCTTTCTGGGTAAGTCTCTAAGAGCTTTGCACACCTGGATTGTACAATATTCTTCAAGCTCTGTCATGTTGGTTGTTGATCATTGATAGACAGCCATTTTCAAGTCAAAACTGTAACAAGGCCAGTCATTCAATGTCACCTTGGTAAGCAACTCCAGTGTAAATTTGGCCTTATATTTTAGGTAATTGTCTTGCTGAAAGGGGAATTTGTCTCTGTGTCTGGTGGAAAACAGACTGAACTATGATTTTAGCTCTTTATTTTTGTCATTTTCACTCTCCTTGGTCTTTGTGGTTGAATGTGTGCTTCAAATTCACTGCTCAACTGAGGGACCTTACAGATTGTGTGTGTGTGTGTGAGAGAGGTACAGAGATGAGGTAGTCATTGAAAAATCATGTTAAACTATTACTGCACACAGAGTCCATTCAACTTATCATGTGACTTGTTAAGCACATTTTTACTCTTAAAGTCTAGTCTTGCCATAATAAAAGGGTTGAATACTTATTGACTCAAGACATTTCAGCTTTTCATTTTTCATTCATTTGTAAACCTAATTCCACTTTGGCATTATGGGGTATTGTGTGACAATCTCAATTTAATACATTTTTAATTCAGACTGTAACACAACAAAATGTGGGAAAAATGAAGGCACTGCAATAACCCTCACTGAATGTAATCCACTAATGTAGTTATTCTGCATCCTCTTTCAGATACACTGTTTAAAGTGTCCTTTTTCATTGAGTCCCAGTAAAAGAGAACTACAAGATGTTTGCAAGAGGACTACCCGGTGGATGTTAATTTCAGATGGTCTACCACAACAACTCAGTAATGGGTTAAAGAGTGACTTGGATATGTCAGCCCTGATAGGTGCAGAGCACCTGACTGGACTGTATGTGGACAAAGGAGGACTGAACAAGGCAGAGCATGTCAGAATTGCCACAGAGCTCTCTTACAACAGCAAAGACCTGAGCTAGAATAGTATCACTGTTTACTTCTAGGCTAAAAATGTCTTGTGGAAAAACAGTTGAAATGTCATGGAGTATAATATGAAAAATAATAAAAAAAACTTTGTTACCTCTCTGGCTCCAACTATCTGGTTTATTCAGGATGGCTGCCTTCTCCCCTTTCCTCAGCTCAAACGGTTGGCCCTTGCGAACCTGAAATATCAAATTGATTTGACAGGAACTCCAATAGCCTATAGAGGGGGCTAGATTGAGCCATCACTATATTACCCAAGGGCAGTGCAACAGGAAGACGTTTTCTATTTGGAGTTGTGCACAGCTGAACATTTAGCACAGATATGAGGCCCTCGATACTGTGGGCAAACTATGAAAAAACACGTTTGTCATGAACTAAACATATGTTATAACTTTAAAATGTATTAAAATACCCTTGGGGAAAAATCTGTTTATTCTTTTACAATTTTGACTTAATCAAAGTCTTAAATAGTTCTGAGACAAATCAGTGAAATGGTCATCATGAGAATCAATCTTCACAACACAAGCCACACAAAACTGTAATGTCTTAAAGGTGTTTATGGTAATTGCTGTCGTGTCGTCCAGGCTGGAGTATTGTGAGCGGTCCATACACTAATACTCCATATCATAATGAAGTCAAGAAATTAGAATACATATGAGGCAGATAATGAAAGACATAATGGAAAGTCTCAAACAATATGTAGAGATAAATATATAAAAATACATTTAGTCGATAAAATACATTTAAATAAACACACAGTTACAATAGATGAAAATGCATCAGGTTCACAGTAAAAGAGTGAGTGATAACTGCAGAGTAAAGTTTCAAATCCAATGCTTCCCATCTTCAAAACCTTCCAAGTCACAACTCCTCCCCCCCACTCACAGTCACGTTGTATTTCCTTTTCCAGACTTCTACTTCCTCTTCATATACACATCTTTTCTCTGACTACACATATTCCTTTAGGGGCACGCTGTTGGAGGTGATCGGTTTCGGAGGATCAGGTGCGAGGGGGGAGGGGTGCAAGTTAGGAAAGCTCCGGCCCATGTATCCCCGGCGGTACTCCCCTCCTCCCCTCTCGATATGGCGGCAGGTGCTGCTCAGCACAGCCCCACTGATCATCAGAATAACTGCAGATGCCCAGCCCAGGTAGATACTCTGGCCCAGCTCTCGCTTGTACATGACAGGCACGTTGGGGTTGTAGAAGTCCTGGACCACCGTGTTTGCGGTCCAGGAGACGGGCACCAGCACGCACAGGCCCGTCAGGATGAATAGCACACCGCCGGAGAGGGCGATGCCCGCCTTGGCGCGGCGGTCATCGCCAGCGCACGTGGTGCACTTCATGCCACAGCAGGACACGGTGCAGGACAGCCAGCCCAGGAAGATGGCCACACACATAAGGGCGCGAGCTGCCTGGAGGTCCGGAGGCAGAGCCAGCATAGAGTCGTAGGTCTTGCACTGCATGTGGCCTGTGGTCTGGTAGATGCAGTTCATCCAGATGCCCTCCCACTTGATCTCGGAGGTGAGGATGTTGCTGCCGATGAAGGCTGACACCTTCCACTGAGGCAAGGCCGTCACAGCGATGGCCATGACCCAACCAGTCACCGCGCAGGTGAAGCTGATCAGCTGCATGCCTGTGTTGACCATGATGGCTGCTCTTGATGTCTTCTGACCTCCACCTGAAACTGACCTTTAAAACACTTGTCAATGTCCTCTTTCTCACTTCAAATCCCACTCATTTGCTACACCTGCCCTCTCTGTCTGGGTCTTTCACAATCCTGAATTTGAGTCACTCACTGGTCCCGTCTTAAACTACTTAACCTTTTCAAGCTTCTTCTTTCTCTGTGTTTCTAGTCAGTCTTCAACTCTGCTTTTTAAAAACGTTTTCAGTTTTTTCTCCCGGTGATTGTCTTCTCTTCCTCCACCACCATCCGTCACTCACTCACCCCTCTTTCGAACCGGTGAATTATTGAAGAGTCAATAGCTGTGCAACCACTTGTAGCAGCTCACCTATTTTTTATTGATTGTGCTTCAGAAACGGCACCATCAGGCCCAGTGGGTTTGTGGGTAGGGTATAATTGATGTAATCCACTTCTGTCAGCAGCTCTGGCCCTGTAACCTCACACTAACCCAAGCGCTGAGCTGATATGGGTGTAGCCTTACCTAGATGGGTCAGGCTGATAAAACCTGATACTCGATTCTGGGATGTCGATGAAGATTAATGCTATCGCTGGAAGTAAAAAAAACTACTGATGGAATCCTCTATGAGAAGAAAAACAAAATATTAACAGATGTTTTGATAAAACACAAAATAGGCCTTCGTCCAATTCTGGTCCAAGTGAATTCTGAATTAGCCTCCAAATGAACCAAAACTTGATGGTTGATGCCAAAGTTGTTTCTTCGTTACAGCTTAAATGGTGTTATGATGGTGCCTTAGAGAGTGAAGAAGCATCTGCCGCTGGCGCCTGTTGAAGTGTCTTCGCCACAATGCTCTCAAAGGGCTCAGAGCCTGTCGAGGCCACTTCAGACTCGACGCAGACTCAGCTTGCTGCCCTTCCCCCCCACGCATGCAAACCCAAATGGGTCAGTCCAGTCTGGGTGTTAGGGTGAGTCCAGTCCAGGTGTCAGGGTATAGATAGGGTCAGTCCCATCTTCAGAACAAGCTCAGTTTACTGTGAACCTGTGAGAGCAACGCTGTGCCTGGAAAGAGAGAGACAGAGAGGGAACGAGGCAGTACAGGGGGAGGGGGGAGAGTGGTGCCTGTATACAGGGGGAGAGTGGTGCCTGTAGGTGGATTAATTAACCCTCTACAATGGGGCTTAAATGCTCTGCTTTGTGCTACTTGAGCTTTTTCAACTCTGCTTTTTGTCTGGGAGGCTGCAGTGAAAGGGAGGAATGGCTAAGGGGGGCAGGTGGAGGGACTGTTTGACAGCAGAATGAACCAGACTACAAAGCTGAACACCCACGTGAGAAATACAGGTCAGGTGTAAGCATTCACTCTCCATCTAAGGGATGGAGATCTGTGGTGTAACCTAAAAAAAGTATTCTTACATTTACTCTCACAAAAAACAAGTGTATTGAGTGTAATTTATCCATTGAAGTAGTTTCAGTTTCTTTGAATTCAAGAGAGCTTGAATCAGTGTCTGTGGCCACAAAGCACTGGTCTTACCCATCAAGGGCCGATATCCCACCTTATGGATTATATCAATTGTTTAATGCTGACCAGTGCGGACTTCAGTTAACCGTGTGATTAGCCCATCAGTTGTTCCTGATCTCATGCTCACTACATCTCATTTCACCTTGGTGTGCCTAAACAGTATGGTAACAAGATCTGCGGTTCGAGTTTCCCTTCCCGTGCGAGTATGATCTCCTCTCCTTGGCAACGGTGGTCATGACAACAGCACGGGACACAGGAAATGGAAGAGGAGGGGTAATGATACAACGAGAGGGGGAGAGAGGAGAGAGGACGGGCTAACGATAGCTGTCCATTGTGAATGAGACAGTTTCCCGCGGTACTGCATATGATGAGTACCACAGCATAAGGAATCATTAGCACACAAAAGAATACATTAAAGTCAAAAGAAATGTGTCACACCCAAACACATTTCCAGGTTTTCATTTGTCTAGTTGGAGCTTCACAGGCTGTACACACACAGAACATGTTTGACGGAACAGGCTGTGCACACACAGAACATGTTTGACGGAACAGGCTGTACACACACAGAACATGTTTGACGAAACAGGCTGTACACACACAGAACATGTTTGACGGAACAGGCTGTGCACACACAGAACATGTTTGACGGAACAGGCTGTGCGCACACAGAACATGTTTGACGGAACAGGCTGTACACACACAGAACATGTTTGACGGAACAGGCTGTGCACACACAGAACATGTTTGACGGAACAGGCTGTGCACACACAGAACGTTTGACGGAACAGGCTGTACACACACAGAACATGTTTGACGGAACAGGCTGTGCACACACAGAACATGTTTGACGGAACAGGCTGTGCGCACACAGAACATGTTTGACGGAACAGGCTGTGCGCACCCTGACACACAATAGGTAGTGAATTGTTCAAGATGGACATCCCTGATTTAATGTATTCATCTCCAAGATCGTGTCCAAGTCAACAAATGCTGCCAATTCCCCTTTAGACTCCAGATTTTAAATTAATACTTGGTACAAAATGACAGTGACAGCTTCTTATCTTCTGTTAACCTAAACTGAGTAAGGAGGGGGGTTTCAGTAGTCTGCTATTGCTCAGCTTATGAGCTGATAACTGACCTGTTCTGCACATCGAAAGAATGATGCCATCTACTGACACATGAATGTAGTGCATCTAGTGGGGATTGTAGTTCTATTATACATTCAGTTATCTAGAACGGCAGGCCTGTAATCCAAACAAATGTATTAGTAAGAATACATGGTAAATGGAGTATAACACTAGCATGTGTGGTGTTGGGGTAAAAAGAAGGAATGAAAAGAAGACACCAGCGTATGATATAGGCATAAAATACCAATTTATTACTTCGCACAATAACACAAATATTCCCTGCAGGCTAAAAAAAAAGTTTAAAAAAAAAGTTTTAAACATGTCACATAGCAATACAGCGAGTGATTGGGCACCCTTGTGGGAGGGCCCTGAGGAAGCCCCACCCCCTCCACAGCAGGTCAGACAGGGTACCTTTCTATTGGACAGTCACACAGCTCAGACCACTATTGGACAGTCACACAGCTCAGACCCCTAACAGAGAAAACAGCAGAGCTACACACCAGAATAAAGAACTTAATTAAATTACAAGTACACAATGTCAAATAACAAACCTGTAGTCATATCAAAGAGGAATTCAAAAATAAATCATGCTCTCTTTCAAACGGGGGAAAGAAAGAATGGATTGTTAAAAAGGTTAAAAAGAGGTATTCCTGTTGCTGTGGACGCCTTGGGCCGAGGCCCCCCACAGAGAGGAAGTGCGCTTGTGTGGGTGGCGCCACAAGACAGGAGAGCCCCAAGAGGCGTGGCAGGGGCACAAACCAGGAAGTGGAGGCCTAAATGGACGCTACACTGGGGCCTGTGCGGGGGTGAGTGTTCAAGTCTTTACCGGGCCCACGTTTGAAGAAAGTACCTCGTTTGTCTTCGGGCCACGATGCAAAGGCTCAAAAGCTCAGCCTCCAGCGGCCTGTGCCTCCGTATATTTACTGACATTTGTGTAAGAATCTTTAAAATACAACTTGAGGAGAGGACAATATTGCTAGCTTATTTCAGTCTCACAAAATTCATTAACATTTACCATATTTTTTTTTCTCCTTTCTCTTAATAAATATGATTCTGAAGAGATTTTTTTTTAGGGACAATACTCTGGCATGCAGGCGAGCAATCTAAACGTTTTTACCTTTTTAAAAAAGTTCTCAGAGCCTAATGAGCTAGTCCACCGAATGCACATTCCCACTGATTGATACAGGCAAAAAACTAGTTAGAGAAATACAAACAAACAGTGAGAGAGCAAACCAACAGCCACGTCGACAAACTGTATCTCGTGTTAATATTGCTTTGCAATGATAATATGTTCAAAACTGGAGAGTCATCACCACCGCCTTTGTATCCCCTGCTAAGAGACCACACCCACATCCTGGACACGCCTCCAGTCTGGTCACACCCGCAGGGACACACTCTGCAGACTACAACACCAGGCCGAATCACCGCTGCACCCTTGCCTCGTGGTAAAACTAGTCTTATCAACAGCTTAGCCCCGCCCCTCAAAACTTATTGCATGCAACGCCTGGACCGCCACCATGCTCCCCTCCCATAGGCCAGCGCCCACGCCCTCGACAGGTAGGCGCTCAAACTCATTCATAGCAAACCTGCTGCTTTACGGATGGTTTATTACAAAAGGGTTTTTCACTGAGCCGACCCCCCCTGACGAGGCGTGTGCGCCGCCGTCGGCCCCCTCGCCCCATCCGGTCATGCACGACCATAACCGGAACCACGACTGTGGTTAAATAGTGACCAGTCAGGTGTCATTAGATCCAAGGGCAGTGCTTATGCTTTATGTCAATTCATATCTGGCGTTCAAAACCTTATTTAATACAAAATAAAAAACACCATAAGTTTAGACTTGGATAGATATACTTGTTCAAATACACACAAACTGTAATAGAAACACATTATGAAGTCCTAAAAATTCAACTCATTACCTATTGCATACCTCTTTGTACCACTCCGTCTGTACCAGTTTCTTCCTAACGCCAACTCTGATTGTCACCTTTCATCCATTCGAACCGACATCCCCTGCTGCCAACAGTTCTCACCAGATGAGCACTGACAGTAGCCTCCTGTTTCACCAGTCAGGGGTAACAGTGTTAGCTCAACACACATCTTTCCAACTGGAGAAAAACCCTTCCCTACTACATAACAGAGGAGCAGAAGGGTACAAAAACTGATACACATTGGGCCTCCCTCCACCGTAGGCCAGAATGCTACAAAGTGTCCAACTGTAAACCCAGCCACTGATCTACTAACTACACATCTGGTTGCTGCCGGTCTGATGAGGATCATAAAACTGTAGATACGAACAACATTAACAACAATAAGAACAACATCAAATATACCAATAATGTCTGAACAATAGTTAAGATTAGCCACAAAAACGGTTTTATATTAAACTCTTACAAATTCTGCTTTTTGATTCTTCTGTATAAATGCATAAAGGTGAGAGTGCCCTCTGTTGCCTAGCATCCTGGGTCAGTGCAATGAACTGGCCGGTAGCAAAGGAGACCCCAAAAGTTAAGTGAATGCTTTTTCCGTCTCCGAAAAATTCAGACGACTAGCGCCTTGCTAAAAAAACGTGCTTCACCCCAACAAATGTCATAACCATTGAGGGGCACCAACTAAGGCAGCTTAGCCCAAGGCCGAAACTCCTCACGAAGCTCTCAACCATTCAATAAGTCCCAATGCCCAGTCAGTCACACCGGCTAAACCACGGTAACTACTGCTACACGTACACCCATCGGCCTCTGAAGCCTGTATAGTTCAATCTGTTCTATATACGGAGATGGATGTATAGATATATATAGATATCTATGTATATATAGATATATATATATATATAAAATGTGTGAATATAAAAACATCAAATCTGAGGCATTTACAGCAGTTATCGCCTTGATTTTCCCTTTACAATTCAGTGGTCTGCCATGACACACACACACACACACACACACACACACACACACACACACACACTTATTCTAAATGGGAGTATGGATACCCAGGTGACCTCGCTTGTAAAAGACTGAAGGAAAGGAGAAACATGATCATAAAAAGGAAAATAATATTTATATAATTCTCAAAAGGTCCACCATGCCAACTCCCCATGACCCCTCCCCCCAACCATGTTTCCATGCCAACTCCCCATGACCCCTCCCCCCAACCATGTTTCCATGCCAACTCCCCATGACCCCTCCCCCCAACCATGTTTCCATGCCAACTCCCCATGACCCCTCCCCCCAACCATGTTTCCATGCCAACTCCATGACCCCTCCCCCCAACCATGTTTCCATGCCAACTCCCCATGACCCCTCCCCCCAACCATGTTTCCATGTAAACCCCCATGACCCCTCCCCCAACCATGTTTCCATGCAAACTCCCCATGACCCCTCCCCCCAACCATGTTTCCATGCAAACTCCCATGACCCCTCCCCCAACCATGTTTCCATGTAAACCCCCATGACCCCTCCCCCAACCATGTTTCCATGTAAACTCCATGACCCCTCCCCCAACCATGTTTCCATGTAAACCCCCATGACCCCTCCCCCCAACCATGTTTCCATGCAAACTCCCCATGACCCCTCCCCAAACCATGTTTCCATGCAAACTCCCCATGACCCCTCCCCCAAACTGTTTCCATGCAAACTCCCCATGACCCCTCCCCCCAACCATGTTTCCATGCCAACTCCCCATTTCCACCCCAACTCAAGACCTTGACAGATTTTTGCCCAAAGGGGCTTTGAGGTAAAAAGTAGACAGAGTCCTGCTTAGCTAGGAGAGTTAAGAGCTGCCACTGACGATTGGTGTCAGTTCGCTCCGTAGCTCAGTGTTAACAAAAAAATTAAATAAAAAAGACATTCAAAACCGAAAAGAAAACAAACAAAAAAATGGCTCAACTTGTGTATGCGTGTATTTTGCTTTCTCTGTACATTGGAAACCCCAACGGTCTCTCAGTGCCGGATTGCTGGTAGAGAGCGGCTCGATCGGGAACGCCGGATGTCGTTTTTCCAAAAAGGAAAATACTCCATTGGCACACTTCACTGGCTTCGAACCGCTTTGGTGCAGATCAAGACGCGAGAGAGAGGAAGAGAGAGAGGAAGAGAGAGAGAGAGCGAGAGAGGACAGAATTGTGCCCATTGCTGGCGTGGCTCAGGCGAAGTACATGGTGTGCTGGGTATCATAGTGGATCTGGACTGCCTTGGCCAGGGCCAGGGGGTCCCGACCGTTACTCTGGCCCGACACGTGGCTGCCCTCCGCACTGCAGGACAAGACCAGAGAAAGGGGTCAGATACATGATCAAGTAAGAAAAGCAAGAGCACAAAACCCAGAATGTTTGGTTCCACCATTACAACTATGGTCATATTGAACTAAATCCACCATCAGGTATTTGCATCAACATACCAAACAAAAATGGTATATTCAGTAAAGCTAGATGTTGCAGATACAAATATAACGTATTAGTGTCTGTTGAAGCTAAAACAACATGTAATGTGCCCTCTGTAATTATTGGGTCAGTGTTTGGCTCTACGCTCCAAGTTAGGATTTGAAATCAAACGATGACTATGGGGTTAAAGTGCAGACCCTCCGCTTTAATTTGAGGCTATTTTCACCCTTATTGGGTGAAATCACAGCACGTTCTCTACATCGTCACACCCATTTCAGGGGAACAAAAGTATTGGGACAAACTCTTCAAATTTGCTGGATGAACTTACTGTTTTGTGTTGGATGCCTTTCAGATTATTTTGTGCCAAAAGGTGTTAAGAAATATTCTATTCTTATTTAGAGTAAAAGTGACTCCAAAATGACACAATACATTATCTACCATTCTTTTCTATTGGACACAAAATAATCTGAAACAACCAAATAAAACAGTAAAAGCATCCAACAGTTTGTAGAGTCACCAGCTTGATGTAATCATTGCCTGCTATAAATATGGGACCAAACACCGTAATAACACTGTAACACCGTACCACCGTACCACCGTACCACCGACACTGTACCACTGACACTGTACTACTGACACTACTACTGTAACACTGTACCACTGACACTGTACCACTGACACTATCACTGTACTACTGACACTATCACTGTACTACTGACACTGTACTACTGACACTGTACTACTGACACTGTACTACTGACACTGTAACACTGTAACACCGAACCACCGTACCACCGACACTGTACCACTGACACTGTACCACTGACACTACTACTGTATCACAGTACTACTGTAACACTGACACTGTATCACTGTACTACTGACACTGTACTACTGACACTACTACTGTAACACTGTACTACTGTAACACTGACACTGTATCACTGTACTACTGACACTGACCCTGACCCACTGACACTGTACCACTGTAACACTGAATCACTGTACTACTGACACTGACCCTGTACCACCGTACTACCGTAACACCGTACTACCGTAACACCGTACTACCGTAACACCGTACCAACGACACTGTACCAACGACACTGTACCAACGACACTGTACCAACGACACTGTACCAACGACACTGTACCAACGACACTGTACTACTGACACTGTACTACTGACACTGTACTACTGACACTGTACTACTGACACTAACACTGTAACACCGAACCACCGTACCACCGACACTGTACCACTGTACCACTGACACTGTACTACTGACACTACTACTGTATCACTGTACTACTGTAACACTGACACTATCACTGTACTACTGACACTGTACTACTGACACTACTACTGTAACACTGTACTACTGTAACACTGACACTATCACTGTACTACTGACACTGACCCACTGACACTGTACCACTGACACTGTACCACTGTAACACTGAATCACTGTACTACTGACACTGTACTACTGACACTGACCCTGTACCACTGTAACACTAACACTGTAACACCGTACTACCGTAACACCGTACTACCGTAACACCGAACCACCGACACTGTACCACTGACACTGTACTACTGACACTGTACTACTGACACTACTACTGTAACACTGTACTACTGTAACACTGACACTATCACTGTACTACTGACACTGACACTGACCCTGACCCACTGACACTACTACTGTACTACTGTACCACTGTACCACTGTACCACTGTACTACAGAAATGACCCTAAAATGAAAGCTGTCTGTCTGCACGTAAACCTCATCGTCACTGTTTGATTTCAAATCCTGACTTTTGGAGTAAAGAGCCAAAAAGATTTAAAAACCTGTCGATGTGTCCTTGAGCAAGGCACTTAACCCTAATTTGCTCCAGGGGCTGACCCTGTAGGTAGGCCGTCATTGTGAATACTGACCCTGTGCACCCTTGTGCCTTGCCACTTTCATCATTACCTGTCGTGGTCTTTGTCCACCAGGTGGTAGCGGGCGCGAAAGGCCACTAGCCTGGCGTAGTAGGCTGGCGCGGGGATGGAGACTGAGCGGGTGCAGCGGACGTAGGTGTGGCACAGCTGGTAGGTGAGCAGCTGGAGCTCGTCAGCCGTGAAGCAGTTGTCGTCCCACAGGACGTGGTAGTGAGAGGGCCGGCTGGTGCCCTGGATCCCTGCATGGCTGCACAGGTAGAAGTCAAACTCGGAGGGGTGGGTGATGGTGCTGTCCACTGTGGTTCCGGCTGGGACGTTGCCACTCTTTCCAACCTGTAGGGGGAGATCGTTGATTACAGACACAGGATATGCTGGAGCACTAGCTGGAAAAGGGCTAACTCTCTTTGCAAGCCCTCTATCTTCAGCTGTGTCTAAATCCTGTTCTAGTGAAATGTCAGCTCAGATATTACTCCAAAGATAGGAGTTTGGAGAGATTAAAAAGCATTGGAACACTGCCAAAGCCGTCGATACCCACACTCATGTAGTAATGTATGTAGTAATGTATGTAGTAATGTAGGTAGTAATGTAGGTAGTAATGTAGGTAGTAATGTAGGTAGTAATGTAGGTAGACGTTGCACCTAACCACAGGTACAGGGTCAGATGTTCCTTTCATCCCGATGGCTTACAGTTGGGTAATCTGATCCTAGACCTGCGGTTTTTCGCTCCTCCGATGTACTTGATAATTTAAGGTAATTTTCGAGGAAGTCCCCTCAAAAACCAGCAGACACACAGCCCTCCAGGGATTGAGTTATCCCCCCCCTGCTCTACATGGATCTCCACTCACCCTCTCGGCCTTGTCGGAGCAGAAGAGGCGGGTGTGGTGGCGTTTCTGAACCACAATGTAGGTGATGCCCGGTCGGTAGTCCTCCTCCAGGCTGATACAGGCCTTCCTGATGGCTATCAGCTCCGGCCATGCCACCTACACACACAGCCACCCACACACACACACACACACACACACACACACACACACACACAGCCAGCCAGCCACCCCCCCTCCACACAGCCAGCCAGCCACCCACACAGCCAGCCAGCCAGCCAGCCAGCCACCCACCCACCCACAGCCAGCCAGCCACACACACACACAGCCAGCCACACACACAGACAGAGAAAGAAACAGTGAGCTTCACATTGCGTTGATAGGATTCTCTGGTTGAGGCAGTTGGCTGCGTTTACACAGGCAGCCAAATTCTGATCTTTTGGCCAAAGATCTGATCCGATTCGTCAAAAGACAACACTGACAGGAGACCATGGTTTTGCCGGGGTGCAAGGGGCGCTCCTTTGAGGAGTACTGATAGCATATGCTACCCTTTATACCACTTAAGGTAATGCAAAACGGCTGCAAATCTTATTTAGACATTTCAACAAAAAACACACTACTCAAAGGCTTAAGCAGCCACCGACTCAATATGAGAAATCTTAATGTAATTCAATGGTCAATACAGAACAGAGAGCGAAAACTGAAAACCCACAAACCCTAAAGAACCGTACGACCCCCCCCCGCGTCACCTGTTTCATTTGGCCCTCGGACACGCCGCCCCGATAGTAGATGATGCGTGTGGGCTTGAAGCGCGTCGACTTGTAGAACTGGATGAGCAGCTCACGCACCATGTTGGTCAGGTCCTGGATGACTTCCTGGCTGTACAGCTGCTCCTGGGACAGGTCCTGGCGCGACGTCTGCACGCGCACCGTGGCACAGTAGCGGCTGGGGTGGCCGTCCATGCTACCAACCACCGCCGCGATGGAGGGCTTCTTGCCATCGCCGGCTGGAGGGTGAGTGACGTCCGCCCCCAGGAAGATGACAGGTTGCTGGAACACAGAGGGTCTGGAAGTGGTGGGAGGAGGTTGTTTACATATGTTTTGGGTGGGGGACAGTTAACATACAGTTATGGTGTGTGAGTGTGTTGCTTTGTGTTCGGAGAGGAGGTATAGGTATTGGCACAATACCTTTGAGAATTGATTTACATGTTATGGACAACAGAATGTTGTATGTCGTGTGGGTGTATTGCTCTTTCATTGATGACTAAGCAGTGGGCTGTTTCATTCCCCGTTTTCCTGCATCAGTGGTATCTTTAGACAATTTCGTTAAAGCCATGAAGGCTTGGAAGACCATCGTGAGAACAACATCACTTGCAGCAAGAAACGATCTTGAGTAAACTACACTGAACAAAAATATAAAAACGCAACATGTAAAGAGTTGGTTTCATGTGTCTGTAATAAAGCCCTTTCGTGGAGAAAAACTCATTCTGATTGGCTGATCCTGGTTATCACCTCTGATGGGGCACCAGGACGTTGTTGATGCCTCCCAGCTTGGCGTTGATCTTGAGGCAGAGGTTGGAGAGGGTCTGGGGGGACGTCTTTACCACGTTCTTCACCTGGACACACTGAGTGGCCATGCCCAGGAGAGTGTCTCCAACCCGCTTCACCTCCGCTGTGGCACCAGTACCATCGGGACACAGCAAAATAATTTAGCTGTAATATTCTCAAATGCAAGGTACAAAAAGAGTAGCTAGCAGATTGGTTCTCTTTATATTTTAAGCATGAGGACTGAACTGGTGTTCCTCAAATCACTTTTCACCCTTCCAATTATATTTGATCAAATATCTTATGCAAATTATGCAAAACCATCAGAGGAATTTCCCAACTAAAGAACTATCAAAATTATTCTTACCGTAGACAGGGGTTTTGCCGGGCAGGATGACCACTATGAGTTGCAGCCCCACATAGGACATCTTGAGGTGTTTGAACATGGGCTCCACGCTGTCCGCTCCCTGGGCGTATTTACAGAAACACGGCTGGCCCTGGATGGGCATCCCCGCGTCCTTCGAGATCTTCCTCAGCTGGTCTGTGAAGCTCCTAGAAAACCACCAACAAACCTTCAGGGAATGTAGTCTAGACCAGAGCCAGAATCAGGGAATGTAGTCTAGACCAGAGCCAGAATCAGGGAATGTAGTCTAGACCAGAGCCAGAATCAGGGAATGTAGTCTAGACCAGAGCCAGAATCAGGGAATGTAGTCTAGACTAGAGACAGAATGCTGCATTCAAACTGTTGAACAATACGTTGAAGTTTTGTGGTCCAAATCCTAACTTAAGATATATTTGCTTAACTAATTTGCTTACATCATTGGGAGATTTGCATAAGATTTTTTGATAAGCCCACATATCTCAAGTTTGGATTTCGCCCTAAATGAGTAGTGCTCACCATACAGACTAAAGAGGGTTATGAGGATAGGAAAAGAGACCATGTTGACGGGCAGATGACTCACTTGAGCAGGTCCTCTCTGCACTGTTTCTGTGGGGCGAAGCAGGCCACAGCCCACACCTTGATCTCTATCCCGGCGTAGAACTGCTTCCCCCGCATGTCCCACACGCCCTGGTTGGGCGTGGCCACAGTCTTATTCTGCGGAGAGAGTCCCTACACTCTTAGTGAACCCCCCGGTTTAACCAGCCGACGCAGCAGATACAACTCCGCAGCTCCTTGCCTGCACAACACACATGGCCCTTTACCACTGATACAGGGTCAGATCATTTTACATATGATTAATGAGGTTGGTTAGGATTGGGGGGTAGGAGAATCTGACCCCAGATCTGTGGTTCGAGGCAACTTCTACCGTAAACTCCTATTAGACAGTCCATCCCATAACAAGTAGCCTGCAGGCAAAACCTCGACGTACTAGAAGCTTTTTCAACAGGGAAGAACGTTCATGTATAGAATATTACTATTATATAGGTACAATATAAGATACTGTGATAAGACTGACCACCCTTCCAGTTATATTAACATTCTGCTGATACACACTTAGGTGCCATGTGTTATTCAATCATTAATAAAGCATATACAGTTGAAGTGGTAAGTTTACATAAACTTAGGTTGAAGTCATTAAAACTCATTTTTCAAACACTCCACAGATTTCATGTTAACAAACTATAGTTTTGGCAAGTCGGTTAGGACATCTACTTTGTCCATGACAAGTAATTCTTCCAACAATTGTCTACAAACCTATAATTCACTATATCACAATTCCAGTGGGTCAGAAGTTTACATACACTAAGTTGACTGTGGCTTTAAACAGCTTGGAAAATCCTAGAAAATGATGTCATGGCTTTAGAAGCTTCTGATTAATTGACATCCTTTGAGTCAATTGGAGGTGTACCTGTGGATGTATTTCAAGGCCTACCTTCAAACTCAGTGCCTCAAGACCTCAAAAAAACAATTGTAGACCTCCACAAGTCTGGTTCATCC
The DNA here is from genome assembly GCA_023634145.1 of Thymallus thymallus. NCBI lineage: Eukaryota > Metazoa > Chordata > Actinopteri > Salmoniformes > Salmonidae > Thymallus > Thymallus thymallus. The sequence goes on along the minus strand of CM042396.1, from coordinate 1,390,999 downwards.
TTGGGAGCAATTTCCAAACGCCTGAAGGTACCACGTTCATCTGTACAAACAATAGTACGCAAGTATAAACACCATGGGACCACGCAGCCGTCATACCGCTCAGGAAGGAGACGCGTTCTGTCTCCTAGAGATGAACGTACTTTGGTGCTAAAAGTGCAAATCAATCCCAGAACAACAGCAAAGGACCTTGTGAAGATGCTGGAGGAAACAGGTACAAAAGTATCTATATCCACAGTAAAACAAGTCCTATATCGATATAACCTGAAAGGCCGCTCAGCGAGGAAGAAGCCACTGCTCCAAAATCACCATTAAAAAGCCAGACTACGGTTTGCAACTGCACATGGGGACAAAGGTCGTACTTTTTGGAGAAATGTCCTCTGGTCTGATGAAACAAAAATAGAACTGTTTGGCTATAATGACCATCGTTATGTTTGGAGGAAAAAGGGGGAGGCTTGCAAGCCGAAGAACACCATCCCAACCGTGAAGCACGGGGGTGGCAGCATCATGTTGTGGGGGTGCTTTGCTGCAGGAGGGACTGGTGCACTTCACAAAATAGATGGCATCATGAGGAAGGACAATTAATATATATTAAGATATATTGAAGCAACATCAAGACATCAGTCAAGAAGTTAAAGCTTGGTCGCAAATGGGTCTTCCAAATGGAAAATGACCCCAAGCATACTTCCAAAGTTGTGGCAAAATGGCTTAAGGACAACAAAGTCAAGGTATTGGAGTGGCCATCACAAAGCCCTGACCTCAATCCTATAGAACATTTGTGGGCAGAACTGAAAAAGCGTGTGCAAGTAAGGAGGCCTACAAACCTGACTCAGTTATACCAGTTCTGTCAGGAGGAATGGGCCAAAATTCACCCAACTTATTGTGGGAAGCTTGTGGAAGGCTACCCGAAACGTTTGACCCAAGTTTAAATTGTATAAGGCAATTCTAACAAATTATAATTGAGTGTATGAAGGTCTGTGGAGGATGTCTACCCTTACCAAACATTACGTTACATAAAAACTGGACGGAAATCATTATGCAGAAACCATGTATATAGCCTACATATGACACACATTTACATAGAAATATGCAATAACTGCCCTTCAGGGATGAAGAAATGTATTAGTTGAGGCAAACTTCAGACATTTTGGGAAAATTTGCTGCAAACTAAATAGTGTGTCACAAAATATTGAAGTTTGCAAATGTTTGCCACTAGTGGTGAGTCTGCGGCAAACCTCTAGCATTAATAACATGTATTGCCACTACTGGCAAACAGTTGGCCAGAGGTTTTTTTCTGGCAAACAATTCTCTCAAGATTCTATTTGAATCGGTGGCAAACCTGTGGCAACAATATGTATTGCGGAGAGTGGCAAACAGTTCACCATTTCTGGGGAACAAATGAGTTCCAAGAACAGTAACTCTTGACGACCAATCAGGGGGTTTATAAAAATCTGTTGGAAAATGGAACTGACTGACCAGGTGAATCCAGGTGAAAGCTATGATCAGATCACCAGTTAAATCCACTTCAATCAGTGTAGATGAAGGGGAGGAGTCAGGTTAAAGAAGGATTTTTCAGCCTGGAGATAAGAGACATGGATTGTGTATGTGTGCCATTCAGAGGGTGAATGGGCAAGACAAAATATTTAAGGTGTCTTTAAACGAGGTATGGGAGTAGGTGCCAGGCGCACCGGTTTGTGTTAAGAACTGCAACGCTGCTGGGTTTTTCACCTGAACAGTTTCCCGTATGTATCAAGAATAGTCCACCACCAAAAGGACATCCAGCCAACTTGCTGGCCCATGTTGGAGTCAACCTGGGACAGCATCCCCGTGGAGTCAACCTGGGACAGCATCCCCGTGGAGTCAACCTGGGACAGCATCCCCGTGGAACGCTTGACACCTTGTGGAGTCCATGGCCGATGAATATTAGGAATGTTTTGTAGTGTATGTGTGCACTAGGCCAAGGCTTGTTGCATGTATGACTTTGAGATGGAAATTAACAATCATTCATCTGTTGCTTTTCTTCCACCCAAGCCTTATAACACACCTGAGTCAGGAAGAAGACCCAAGCCTTATAACACACCTGAGTCAGGAAGAAGACCCAAGCCTTATAACACACCTGAGTCAGGAAGAAGACCCAAGCCTTATAACACACCTGAGTCAGGAAGAAGACCCAAGCCTTATAAACACACCTGAGTCAGGAAGAAGACCCAAGCCTTATAACACACCTGAGTCAGGAAGAAGACCCAAGCCTTATAACACACCTGAGTCAGGAAGAAGACCCAAGCCTTATAACACACCTGAGTCAGGAAGAAGACCCAAGCCTTATAACACACCTGAGTCAGGAAGAAGACCCAAGCCTTATAACACACCTGAGTCAGGAAGAAGACCCAAGCCTTATAACACACCTGAGTCAGGAAGAAGACCCAAGCCTTATAACACACCTGAGTCAGGAAGAAGACCCAAGCCTTATAACACACCTGAGTCAGGAAGAAGACCCAAGCCTTATAACACACCTGAGTCAGGAAGAAGACCCAAGCCTTATAACACACCTGAGTCAGGAAGAAGACCCAAGCCTTATAACACACCTGAGTCAGGAAGAAGACCCAAGCCTTATAACACACCTGAGTCAGGAAGAAGACCCAAGCCTTATAACACACCTGAGTCAGGAAGAAGACCCAAGCCTTATAACACACCTGAGTCAGGAAGAAGACCCAAGCCTTATAAACACACCTGAGTCAGGAAGAAGACCCAAGCCTTATAACACACCTGAGTCAGGAAGAAGACCCAAGCCTTATAACACACCTGAGTCAGGAAGAAGACCCAAGCCTTATAACACACCTGAGTCAGGAAGAAGACCCAAGCCTTATAACACACCTGAGTCAGGAAGAAGACCCAAGCCTTATAAACACACCTGAGTCAGGAAGAAGACCCAAGCCTTATAACACACCTGAGTCAGGAAGAAGACCCAAGCCTTATAAACACACCTGAGTCAGGAAGAAGACCCAAGCCTTATAAACACACCTGAGTCAGGAAGAAGACCCAAGCCTTATAACACACCTGAGTCAGGAAGAAGACCCAAGCCTTATAACACACCTGAGTCAGGAAGAAGACCCAAGCCTTATAACACACCTGAGTCAGGAAGAAGACCCAAGCCTTATAACACACCTGAGTCAGGAAGAAGACCCAAGCCTTATAACACACCTGAGTCAGGAAGAAGACCCAAGCCTTATAACACACCTGAGTCAGGAAGAAGACCCAAGCCTTATAACACACCTGAGTCAGGAAGAAGACCCAAGCCTTATAACACACCTGAGTCAGGAAGAAGACCCAAGCCTTATAACACACCTGAGTCAGGAAGAAGACCCAAGCCTTATAACACACCTGAGTCAGGAAGAAGACCCAAGCCTTATAACACACCTGAGTCAGGAAGAAGACCCAAGCCTTATAAACACACCTGAGTCAGGAAGAAGACCCAAGCCTTATAAACACACCTGAGTCAGGAAGAAGACCCAAGCCTTATAACACACCTGAGTCAGGAAGAAGACCCAAGCCTTATAACACACCTGAGTCAGGAAGAAGACCCAAGCCTTATAACACACCTGAGTCAGGAAGAAGACCCAAGCCTTATAAACACACCTGAGTCAGGAAGAAGACCCAAGCCTTATAAACACACCTGAGTCAGGAAGAAGACCCAAGCCTTATAAACACACCTGAGTCAGGAAGAAGACCCAAGCCTTATAACACACCTGAGTCAGGAAGAAGACCCAAGCCTTATAACACACCTGAGTCAGGAAGAAGACCCAAGCCTTATAACACACCTGAGTCAGGAAGAAGACCCAAGCCTTATAAACACACCTGAGTCAGGAAGAAGAGACAACAGTCTCTTAATGATGAAGTCCCCAGTCTAGATTGAGTTTCATAATTAGTTGATTTGTTTTAAGCAATTTTAATGACCCCCGTTTTTCTAAAGTCAAACCCGACCATTTGCCACGGAGTTAAGATGCCAAAGATACTGCTCAGTTATCACTTGGCTCATGTAAATTCTGCAGTTGTCCCTTTAAACATCCTAAGGTCTACTTCCCCATAGTATTCACATCTCTCATGTAAATACTGGAGCTACATCACAAATATTAAATAAACAATATCCAGTCTTTCCTCTTTTCATCATTAACATGATGATTTGAAGTATTATCATCATCTCTTAAGACATTGAATACATGTCTAGTATATTTAGTTATCTGTGAGAAGAGAGATCCTTTAAAGCTAGACTTATATGGGATTTAGTTTAATGCAGATACGTTTCAATGTTGTTAACCCACACTAACCAAAAACTGTCTCATTTGCATATGCATACTGAGTTTGCAGCAACAAGTAGAATGTTCGCCACAAGTTTACTATAAATATTTGACAGAAATTCACAAGTTGAAAGAGTTTGCCACAAAACTAATTTGCATGTTAAAATAGGAGCTTGGTGCATATTTGCAGCAAATTGGCCAAAGGTTTGACAACTGTTTGCCAGAAGACAGTTTTTTGGGTAAGGGTTATTGAGGTAAATTAATTAATGGACACGCACGTATTTCCCATCCCTCCTGTGAAACATTGGCCCAGCCCGGTGCCCCAGTACTCACCCTGCCACAGTCCCGCCCAGTGTCGGTACTTAACCGGCCCCCATACTGCAGCATGGGTGCTGGGAGGACTCGGCCCGTCACCTCGGTCATGTCGTTGTGCACCACAATGCCAAACTCCTTCAGGTAGGGGTCGGGACCGCCCACCATGCTGTTGCTTTTGACCTGGGGGGGACGAAGTGAGAGAAGGGGATGTGAAAGGAGAAAAGGGGTTAGCCAGGCAGAAAGTATTTTTTGTTGTGAATCAATCATTTAGATTCCTAACGCAATCGACCAATACCAATACCAGATCATCAATCAATTCATCAAGCCCTTGTGGACCTGGAATATTCAGAGTAAGGAAGCCATATGAGGCAAGAGATATGTGCATGAGGTTGGCGTTTCAAGACTGCTGACCTTTTCTGGACAACCACACTTTAAAAAACAGTAACCCTGATACAGCAAACACAAGACCCAACAGGGCATTTTCCTTGCAAACGAAGTAATGGCTGCCTCAGACTACGGCACAAAGTTCCTAAACCCTGAGGCGAAACAGACCAGGGTTCGAGAAGTCAATGAGATCATTTCTCAAAAACCTAAAAAAGGCACAACCTAGATTTAAGCCAATATCTCAAGTAGTTGAACATGTTGTTACTCCAACCTTGTGAAAGTGACAAACTGACACGTTTTAATTTTAGTCAAATATTAACATGATATCAAGGAGTCCCTTTGATTTGACCGCAAGCACACGCAGGTTGGCGCAAGACAGTTCGACCCGATGACATGTTTCTGGGCATGAACTAGCCAACGTCGCCATGACAACGCCTACAAGTGTGATCAGGGATTTCTATTGGCGAAGCATCCTCATTCTGTACTGTCTGACTACGGCGTTCCACTTCTTGTGTTGCAGTACTCCCACCACTGAGGGGGCAGTAATCACTCACCAGTCGGCTGATCTCTTCCTGCCTGTCGGGTGCAGAACGTGCTGTAGCTTTGATCATGGTGGAGGTCTGGTTATCTGTCAGCTTCTTGATGCAGCGCTGGCCGGCCACAATGTTACAAACCTGTAAACGGACATAGAATAGTTAGTTACTGACTGACTATCACAGTAGTCAAGTAATGGAGAAACATGAAAAGGATTGTTTCTCATTGGACAAGTCCAGGTACTCGCTCCTGTTTCATTTCCTTTTTTTCCATTTGGTGCCAAATGAACTGCAGTAAGCTGGAAATAAAAGTCTGACCATGCACAGGTCCAAAACAGTTCTTTCCCCTACCCATCAGGTCAACAATGCATAGCTGCAATGAGTGTTGCTTTCATGCAAATTCTTCAAAGCCACAAAGACCACCGTGAGAGAAACATTCCATCGATATCTTGAATGCATTCTATAAATATAGTGGGGCTTAATTTGAGGTGTGTGTGTGTGTGTTTTAGAGACACCCTCACCTCCAGGGGTAGGTAGGTGTGCTTCTGTTCCTGCCCCACTTGGAGGCAGGGCAGGTGGGGATATTTGAGCTGTAGGCTGTACTTCTGCTTGAAGTACTGAGCCACTGTACACTCCATGGCCTGGCCATTCTCCAGCTGTAAGGGGAACCTGAGCAATGGGCAGACAAGGACATAATACATATTAATACATTGTATAAATAAAACAAAAACAGTAATGCATCAACATTATCTTGTATCAAGAGATAGAAATGGTTTGTATTTTTGGATAGGTTGATTAAAAATACAACTTAGGGCCGCAGGAACATGTGGAAGACGCTAACTGGGATGTAGTGACTAGTGCAGCACTTACGTTTGGTGGCTGGCAGGGCGCCGCGTGACATTGCACACGCGATACTTCCTCTTCATCTGACCACAGTGGGTGACCTCGACTTTCAGACCTGAGAGCGAAAAAATATGCATAGAAACACCCAGAAGAGCACATCACAAATAGAGCAAGAGACAGAGGGGGGGGGGAGATATAGCGAGGAGTTTGAAACGGACATTTCAGGGCATCTTTGAAAATCTTTCAAATTCAAGACATTTTAGCAGATCATTTGACAGTTTCATCTTTGACTGTTGAGCAAGACTGTGATTTTGCTCTTATATGAGGAAGGATTGCCTTCTCACATGGCCCAACTCAACCTTGAGATGGCTGTACATAACTCAAAACTTATTTGTACACCAGGGATGGGCAACTGGCAACCCACCCCCCTTTTTTAGGCCCGTGGACCAATTTCAACGTTTTTAACACACAGTGCCTTCGGAAAGTTCAGACCACTTGACCTTTTACACATTTCGGTAGATTACAGCCTTATTCAAAATGTATTAAATCTTTTTTTTTTTTCTCAATCTACATACAATACCCCATAATGACATAGCAAAAACAGGATTTTAGAATTTTATGCTGAAATATCACATTTACAAAAGTATTCACACCATTTACTCAGTACTTTGTTGAAGCACCTTTGGCAGCGATTACAGCCTCAAGTAGTCTTGGGTATGAAGCACAGCTGTATTTGGGGAGTTTCTCCCATTCTTCTCTGCAGATCCTCTCAAGCTCTGTCAGGTTGGATGGGGAGCGTCGCTGCACAGCTATTTTCAGATCTCTCCAGAGATGTTCGATCGGGTTCAAGTACAGGCTTTAGCTGGGCCACTCAAAGACTTGTCCCGAAGATTTGTGTTGTTTTGGCTGTGTGCTTAGGGTCGTTGTCCTGTTGGAAGGTGAACCTTCGCCCCAGTCTGAGGTCCTGAGCAGGTTTTAATCAAGGATCTCTCTGTACTTTTGCTCCGTTCATCTTTCCCTCGATCCTGACTAGTCTCCCAGTCCCTGTCGCTGAAAAACATCCCCACAGCACGATGCTGCCACCACCATGCTTCACCGTAGGGATGATGCCAAGTTACCTCCAGAAGTGACGCTTGGCATTCAGGCCAAAGAGTTCAATCTTGGTTTCATCAGACCAGAGAATCTTGTTTCTCATGGTCTGAGAGTCTTTAGGTGCCTTTTGGCAAACTCCAAGCGGGCTGTCTTGTGCCTTTTACTGAAGAGCGGCTTCCTTCTGGCCACTCTACCATAAAGGCCTTATTAGTAGAGTGCTGCAGAGATGTCTGTCCTTCAGGAAGGTTCTCCCATCTCCACAGAGGAACTCTAGAGCTCTGAGTGACCATCAGATTCTTGGTCACCTCCCTGACCAAGACCCTTCTCCCCCGATTGCTCAGTTTTGCCAGGCGGCCAGCGCTAGGAAGAGTATTTGGTGGTTCCAAACTTCTTCCATTTAAGAATGATGGAGGCCACTGTGTTCTTGGTGACCTTCAATGCTGCAGAAATGTTTTGGTACCCTTCCCCAGATCTGTGCCTCGACACAATCCTGTCTCTGAGCTCTATGGACAATTCCTTCGACCTCATGGCTTGGTTTTTGCTCTGACAAACTGTCAACTGTGGGACCTTATTTAGACAGGTGTGTTCCTTTCCAAATCATGTCCAATGAATTGAATTTACCACAGGTGGACTCCAATCAAGTTGTAGAAATATCTCAAGGATGATCAATGGAAACAGGATGCACCTGAGCTCAATTTACAGTCTCATAGCAAAGGGTCTGAATAATTATGAAAATATAAGTTTTTTATTTTTAATACATTTGCAAAAACTTCTAATAACCTGCTTTTAGTGTGTCATTATGGGGTATTGATGATGTCATTATGGTGTATTGTGTGTAGATTCCTGATTTATATTTATTTAATCCATTTTGGAATAAAGCTGCAACGTAACAAAATGTGGAAAAAGTCATGTATGTATGTATGTATGTATGTATGTATGTATGTATGTATGTATGTATGTATGTATGTATGTATGTATGTATGTATGTATGTACAGCGGGTGAAATAAGTATTGAACACGTCACCATTTTTCTCAGTAAATATATTTCCAAAGGTGCTATTGACATGAAATGTTCACCAGATGTTGGTAACAACCCAAGTAATCCATACATACAAAGAACCCAAAACAAATAAGTTCAGAAATTAAGTTGTGTAATAATGTGAAATGACACAGGGAAAAAGTATTGAACACACTTACTGATATTTATTTAATACTTTGTACAAAAGCCTTTGTTGGTAATGACAGCTTCAAGACGCCTCCTGTATGGAGAAACTAGTCGCATGCATCTGGTGTGATTTTGGCACATTCTTCCACACAAACAGTCTTCAAATCTTGAAGGTTCCGTGGGCCTCTTCTATGAATCTTGATCTTCAATTCTTTCCGTAGATTTTCAATGGGATTTAAGTCAGGTGATTGGCTGGGCCATTCTAGCAGCTTTATTTTCTTTCTTTGAAACCAATTGAGTTTCCTTGGCTGTGTGTTTGGGATCATTGTCTTGCTGAAATGTCCACCCTCGTTTCATCTTCATCATCCTGGTAGATGGCAGCAGATTTGTCAAGAACGTCTGAGTAAATTTGCCCATTCATCCTTTCTTCAATTATGTGAAGTTTGCCAGTACCATTTGCTGAAAAGCAGCCCCACACCATGATGTTCCCACCTCCAAACTTCACTGTTGGTATGGTGTTTTTAGGGTGATGTGCAGTGCCATTTCTCCTCCAAACATGGTGTGTATTATGACATCCAAATAGTTCAATTTTGCTCTCATCTGACCACACTATATTCTCCCAGTATTTCACTGGCTTTTCCAAATGTTGTGCAGCAAACTTTAAACGAGCTTCAACATGCTTTTTTTTCAGCAATGGAGTCTTGCGTGGTGAGCGTGCATACAGGCCATGGCGGTGGAGTGCATTACTTACTGTTTTCTTTGAGACAACAGTACCTGCTAATTGAAGGTCTTTTTGAAGCTCTCCACAAGTGGTCCTTGGCTCTTGGACAACTCTTCTGATTATTCTTTTCACTCCTCTGTCAGAAATCTTGCGAGGAGCACCTGGTCGAGGCAAATTTATGGTGAAATGATTGTCTTTCCACTTCCGTATTATGGCCCCAACAGTGCTCACTGGAACATTCAGAAGCTTAGAAATGTGCCTATAACCAATGCCATCATTTTGTTTTGCAACAATTAGGTTGCGAAGGTCTTGAGACAGCTCTTTGCTTTTACCCATCATGAGATGAGTCTTGTGACACCTTGGCAATGAGACCTTTTTGTAGGCCATCAGTTGGGACTGAACCAGTTGATATTAATTTGCACTGACAGGGGGCTGGATTGCTTTTTAAATACTGATAGTTTTCAGCTGTTGTCTTGGCTCTCCATGCCTTTTTGCACCTCCCTTTCTTCATGTGTTCAATACTTTTTCCCTGTGTCATTTCACATTATTACACATAACTTAATTTCTGAACGTATTTGTTTTGGTTTCTTTGTATATATGGATTACTTGGGTTGTTACCAACATCTGATTTCATGTCAATAGCACCTTTGGAAATATATTTACTGAGAAAAATGGTGACGTGTTCAATACTTATTTCACCCGCTGTACGTTTGTTTGTTTGTTTGTTTGTTTGTTTGTATCTACAGTGGGGAGAACAAGTATTTGATACACTGCCGATTTTGCAGGTTTTCCCACTTACAAAGCATGCAGAAGTCTGTAATTTTTATCATAGGTACTCTTCAACTGTGAGTGACGGAATCTAAAACAGAAATCCAGAAAATCACATTGTATGATTTTTAAGTAATTAATTTGCATTTCATTGCATGACCTAAGTATTTGATACATCAGAAAAGCAGAACTTAATATTTGGTAGAGAAACCTTTGTTTGCAATTACAGAGATCATACGTTTCCTGTAGTTCTTGACCAGGTTTGCACACACTGCAGCAGGGATTTTGGCCCACTCCTCCATACAGATCCTTCAGGTTTCGGGGCTGTCGCTGGGCAATACGGACTTTCAACTCCCTCCAAAAATGTTCTATTGGGTTCAGGTCTGGAGACTGGCTAGGCCACTCCAGGACCTTGAGATGCTTCTTACGGAGCCACTCCTTAGTTGCCCTGGCTGTGTGTTTCGGGTCGTTGTCATGCTGGAAGACCCAGCCACGACCCATCTTCAATGCTCTTACTGAGGGAAGGAGGTTGTTGGCCAAGATCTCGCGATACATGGCCCCATCCATCCTCCCCTCAATACGGTGCAGTCGTCCTGTCCCCTTTGCAGAAAAGCATCCCCAAAGAATGATGTTTCCACCTCCATGCTTCACGGTTGGGATGGTGTTCTTGGGGTTGTACTCATCCTTCTTCCTCCAAACACGGCGAGTGGAGTTTAGACCAAAAAGCTCTATTTTTGTCTCATCAGACCACATGACCTTCTCCCATTCCTCCTCTGGATCATCCAGATGGTCATTGGCAAACTTCAGACGGGCCTGGAAATGCGCTGGCTTGAGCAGGGGGACCTTGCGTGCGCTGCAGGACTTTAATCCATGACGGCGTAGTGTGTTACTAATGGTTTTCTTTGAGACTGTGGTCCCAGCTCTCTTCAGGTCATTGACCAGGTCCTGCCGTGTAGTTCTGGGCTGATCCCTCACGATCATTGATGCCCCACGAGGTGAGATCTTGCATGGTGCCCCAGACCGAGGGAGATTGACCGTCATCTTGAACTTCTTCCATTTTCTAATAATTGCGCCAACAGTTGTTGCCTTCTCACCAAGCTGCTTGCCTATTGTCCTGTAGCCCATCCCAGCCTTGTGCAGGTCTACAATTTTATTCCTGATGTCCTTACACAGCTCTCTGGCCTTGGCCATTGTGGAGAGGTTGGAGTCTGTTTGATTGAGTGTGTAGACAGGTGTCTTTTATACAGGTGCAGTTAATACAGGTAATGAGTGGAGAACAGGAGGGCTTCTTAAAGAAAAACTAACAGGTCTGTGAGAGCCAGAATTCTTACTGGTTGGTAGGTGATCAAATACTTATGTCATGCAATAAAATGCAAATTAATTATTTAAAAATCATACAATGTGATTTTCTGGATTTGTGTCTCTCACAGTTGAAGTGTACCTATGATAAAAATTAGACTTCTACATGCTTTGTAAGTGGGAAAACCTGCAAAATCGGCAGTGTATCAAATACTTGTTCTCCCCACTGTATGTATGTATGTATGTATGTATGTACAGTGGGGAGAACAAGTATTTGATACACTGCCGATTTTGCAGGTTTTCCTACTTACAAAGCATGTAGAAGTCTGTAATTTGTATCATAGGTACTCTTCAACTGTGAGTGACGGAATCTAAAACAAAAATCCAGAAAATCACATTGTGTGATTTTTAAGTAATTAATTTGCATTTTATTGCATGACATAAGTATTTGATACATCAGAAAAGCAGAACTTAATATTTGGTACAGAAACCTTTGTTTGCAATTACAGAGATCATACGTTTCCTGTAGTTCTTGACCAGGTTTGCACACACTGCAGCAGGGATTTTGGCCCACTCCTCCATCCAGATCCTTCAGGTTTCGGGGCTGTCGCTGGGCAATACGGACTTTCAGCTCCCTCCAAAGATTTTCTATTGGGTTCAGGTCTGAAGACTGGCTTGGCCTCTCCAGGACCTTGAGATGCTTCTTACGGAGCCACTCCTTAGTTGCCCTGGCTGGGTGTTTCGGGTCGTTGTCATGCTGGAAGACCCAGCCACGACCCATCTTCAATGCTCTTACTGAGGGAGGGAGGTTGTTGGCCAAGATCTCGCGATACATGGCCCCATCCATCCTCCCCTCAATACGGTGCAGTCGTCCTGTCCCCTTTGCAGAAAAGCATCCCCAAACAATGATGTTTCCACCTCAATGCTTCACGTTTGGGATGGTGTTCTTGGGGTTGTACTCATCCTTCTTCTTCCTCCAAACAAGACGAGTGGAGTTTAGACCAAAAAGCTCTATTTTTGTCTCATCAGACCACATGACCTTCTCCCATTCCTCCTCTGGATCATCCAGATGGTCATTGGCAAACTTCAGACGGGCCTGGACATGCGCTGGCTTGAGCAGGGGACCTTGCGTGCGCTGCAGGATTTTAATCCATGACGGCGTAGTGTGTTACTAATGGTTTTCTTTGAGACTGTGGTCCCAGCTCTCTTCAGGTCATTGACCAGGTTCTGCCGTGTAGTTCTGGGCTGATCCCTCACCTTCCTCATGATCATTGATGCCCCACGAAGTGAGATCTTGCATGGTGCCCCAGACCCAGGGAGATTGACCATCATCTTGAACTTCTTCCATTTTCTAATAATTGCGCCAACAGTTGTTGCCTTCTCACCAAGCTGCTTGCTATTGTCCTGTAGCCCATCCCAGCCTTGTGCAGGTCTACAATTTTATCCCTGATGTCCTTACACAGCTCTCTGGTGTTGGCCATTGTGGAGAGGTTGGAGTCTGTTTGATTGAGTGTGTGGACAGGTGTCTTTTATACAGGTAACGAGTTCAAACAGGTGCAGTTAATACAGGTAATGAGTGGAGAACAGGAGGGCTTCTTAATGAAAAACTAACAGGTCTGTGAGAGCCGGAATTCTTACTAGTTGGTAGGTGATCAAATACTTATGTCATGCAATAAAATGCAAATTAATTATTTAAAAATCATAGAATGTGATTTTCTGGATTTTTGTTTTAGATTCCGTCACTCACAGTTGAAGTGTACATATGATAAAAATTACAGACCTCTACATGCTTTGTAAGTAGGAAAACCTGCAAAATCGGCAGTGTATCAAATACTTGTTCTCCCCACTGTATGTGTTAGCCCATGTCAGCTATAATGTTTTTGATTGGTTAGTCTAGCGGCCAGCCATCTAAACTTGTAGTAAGCATGGTCGAATTATCGACCGGGGTGGGGCCCATTGGTTATCAGTTATCATATTAAAAGCTGCAAACATTTGCCTCCGCCCCATGGACAAACGAGTAGAAATAATATCACTGTATTTTGAAGAGAAAATGAATAGTGCGCGATGCTAGGGTGGTAACACATACACACATAGTTTTATACGGTTAATTTCAACCCGGAAAAAGTGTCAGCATTGTCATCATTTTCAGCATTTCCTGCACTCATTTGAGATCATTTCCACACGGCCACGTAAGGGCTGCACGACCGAGGCCTTATTTTGAACCAATTGTTGCAATTGCAAATTGCCTTGCAATTCCAGTGTTGGTATCATGGAAATAGAACGACTACTCTAATTATATAGTTAGAATATAATAGTGGGCACTTTGAATAAGGTGTTGTTTGACATGACAATTAATAAAAAATGCCAAGGAGGAGTTATTGTGACAGGGTAGGAACCAAAGTGTTGATAGGCGTTTCCTAGGGGACCCTAGAATCTTTGGCTACATTGAATGTTCTCTCTTAGCTACTTCATGTAGCTAACATTGATTCTTTGCGTATTCCTCTTTGGTTTAGAAGATACTGTTGCACAAAACACACTGATTTCAGGTCTACACCATCACTGGTATTATCAGGCTGAATAGATCATTACGTTTGCTATGATTCAGCCAGCTAACTAGCGATTAGCATTTGAGGCTAATACGTTTTAGGCCCAACTTGCTAAGAAAAGACAAAGTAGCAGTTTGCAAATTTAAGAAACACAAACTAACAGTGTAATTATAGAACACTAGTGGATTTATATTAAGAAGTGAAAACAACATTGTCATCAACATCGTTGCATGTGCTTCATTGACTATGCAGACTGAACCCAAGTGTCTCGTACTAGACGCAGGCCTGGGCAACTCCAGTCCTCGGGGCCTGATTGGTGTCACACTTTTGCCCCTGCATTAATACCGGTATAGAATGTACAGTAAAAACCCAAAGCGGTCCCTGCATCAATACCAGTATAGAAGGTACAGTAAAAACCCAAACCGGTCCCTGCATCAATACCAGTATAGAAGGTAAAGTAAAAACCCAAACCGGTCCCTGCATCAATACCAGTATAGAAGGTACAGTAAAAACCCAAACCGGTCCCTGCATCAATACCAGTATAGAAGGTACAGTAAAAACCCAAACCGGTCCCTGCATCAATACCAGTATAGAAGGTAAAGTAAAAACCCAAACCGGTCCCTGCATCAATACCAGTATAGAAGGTACAGTAAAAACCCAAACCGGTCCCTGCATCAATACCAGTATAGAAGGTACAGTAAAAACCCAAACCGGTCCCTGCATCAATACCAGTATAGAAGGTAAAGTAAAAACCCAAACCGGTCCCTGCATCAATACCAGTATAGAAGGTACAGTAAAAACCCAAACCGGTCCCTGCATCAATACCAGTATAGAAGGTACAGTAAAAACCCAAACCGGTCCCTGCATCAATACCAGTATAGAAGGTACAGTAAAAACCCAAACCGGTCCCTGCATCAGTACCAGTATAGAAGGTACAGTAAAAACCCAAACCGGTCCCTGCATCAGTACCAGTATAGAAGGTACAGTAAAAACCCAAACCGGTCCCTGCATCAATACCAGTATAGAAGGTACAGTAAAAACCCAAACCGGTCCCTGCATCAATACCATTATAGAAGGTACAGTAAAAACCCAAACCGGTCCCTGCATCAGTACCAGTATAGAAGGTACAGTAAAAACCCAAACCGGTCCCTGCATCAATACCAGTATAGAAGGTACAGTAAAAACCCAAACCGGTCCCTGCATCAATACCAGTATAGAAGGTACAGTAAAAACCCAAACCGGTCCCTGCATCAATACCAGTATAGAAGGTACAGTAAAAACCCAAACCGGTCCCTGCATCAATACCGGTATAGAAGGTACAGTAAAAACCCAAACCGGTCCCTGCATCAGTACCAGTATAGAAGGTACAGTAAAAACCCAAACCGGTCCCTGCATCAATACCAGTATAGAAGGTACAGTAAAAACCCAAACCGGTCCCTGCATCAATACCAGTATAGAAGGTACAGTAAAAACCCAAACCGGTCCCTGCATCAATACCGGTATAGAAGGTACAGTAAAAACCCAAACCGGTCCCTGCATCAGTACCAGTATAGAAGGTACAGTAAAAACCCAAACCGGTCCCTGCATCAATACCAGTATAGAAGGTACAGTAAAAACCCAAACCGGTCCCTGCATCAATACCAGTATAGAAGGTACAGTAAAAACCCAAACCGGTCCCTGCATCAGCACCAGTATAGAAGGTACAGTAAAAACCCAAACCGGTCCCTGCATCAGTACCAGTATAGAAGGTAAACATGGTACACCGCCCAGCTCTAGTAGAATTGCAGCCAACTTGCTTTAAAAACAGCAACATTTCCTCCCCATGGCAAAATGTGAAGAATTGCAGGAACTGAACTTTAAAACATGATTTTTCTTTTCGCTGTCACGAGGGGGGCCACTAGAATGTTTTGCTCACAAGGTGTGTGTGTGTGTGTGTGTGTGTGTGTGTGTGTGGTGGATATGCAGACCCACGAGCCACTGCGGCCCCATGATGAGTTTAGTTTTTTTGTGGCACACACCCCCATCAAAGTTGCCCATCCCTGATTTATACAAAAGTTACAAAGTTCAAGTCAAGCACGCACATCTCAGGTTATGATTCAGCCCATAGTGCAGATTATGGTACAGCATGGATGGGTGTCAATTCCATTTCAATTCATATACATTGAAATTGAAGTCAAGAGATACGAGTTAAAGGGTCATTTATTTTTCAGTATAGATTCTCAATTCACTTCATGCATTGGAATGGACTTGACACGAGACCCTGAGGTCCACTACAGTGTAGTACAGTACAGTTGTGGGTGGATGCCGTCTAATAAGGCTCCGAAATGTTACCCTACTCCTTATGTAGTGCACTACTGTTGACAAAGTAGTGCACTATATAGTGAATAGACGGGTTGGTTGTTTAGCAACAAAACCGACGCGTGCGCAGGTATGGGGCAAAACAGAAGAGGTTGGCTTAGATTGTTGACAACATGTAAGCTATATTTAGTCTTCAATGTTCAAGGAAAACAATGACCTGTTGTCTCAAATACATCATTACGGTTGTTGGTTACCTAGTCGGAAGTTTACATACACTTAGATGTATGTAGTTTTCAACCACTCCACAGATTTCATGTTAACAAACTATAGTTTTGGCAAGTCGGTCAGGACATCTACTTTGTGCATGACACAAGTAATTCTTCCAACAATTGTTTAAAGACAGATTATTTCACTATATCACAATTCCAGTGGGTCAGACGTTTACATACACTAAGTTGACTGTGCCTTTAAACAGCTTGGAAAATTCCAGAAAATGCTGTTATGGCTTTAGAAGCTTCTGATAGGCTAATTGACAACATTTGAGTCAGTTGGAGGTGTACCCAAGGATGTATTTCAAGGCCTACCTTCAAACTCAGTGCCTCTTTGCTCGACATCATGGGAAAATCTAAAGAAATCAGGCAAGACCTCAGAAAAAAAAATTGTAAACCTCCACAAGTCTGGTTAATCCTTGGGAGCAATTTCCAAATGCCTGAAGGTACCACGTTCATCTGTACAAACAATAGTACGCAAATATAAACACCATGGGACCACGCAGCCGTCATACCGCTCAGGAAGGGGAAGCGTTCTGTCTCCTAAAAATGAAAAGTGCAAATCAATCCCAGAACAACAGCAAATGACCTTGTCAAGATGCTGGAGGAAACAGGTACAAAAGTATCTATATCCACAGTAAAACGAGTCCTATATCGACATAACCTGAAAGGCCGCTCAGCAAGGAAGAAGCCACTGCTCCAAAACCGCCATAAAAAAGCCAGACTACGGTTTGCAACTGTACATGGGGACAAAGATCATACTTTTTGGAGAAATATCGAAGAACACCATCCCGACCGTGAAGCACGGGGGTGGCAGCATCATGTTGTGGGGGTGCTTTGCTGCAGGAGGGACTGGTGCACTTCACAAAATAGATGGCATCATGAGGAAGGAAAATTATGTGGATATATTGAAGCAACATCTCAAGACATCAGTCAGGAAGTTAAAGCTTGGTCGCAAATGGGTCTTCCAAATGGACAATGACCCCAAGCATACTTCCAAAGTTGGCTTAAGGACAACAAAGTCAAGGTATTGGAGTGGCCATCACAAAGCCCTGACCTCAATCCTATAGAAAATTTGTGGGCAGAACTGAAAAGGTGTGTGTGAGCAAGGAGGCCTACAAACCTGACTCAGTTACACCAGTTCTGTCAGGAGGAATGGGCCAAAATTCACCCAACTTATTGTGGGAAGCTTGTGGAAGGCTACCCGAAACGTTTGACCCAAGTTAAACAATTTAAAGGCAACGCTACCAACTACTAATTGAGTGTACGTAAACTTCTGACCCACTGGGAATGTGATGAAAGAAATAAAAGCTGAAATAAATCATTTTCTCTACTATTATTCTGACATTTCACATTCTTAAAATAAAGTGGTGATCCTAACTGACCTAAGACAGGGAATTTTTACTAGGATTAAATGTCAGGAATTGTGAAAAACTGAGTTTAAATGGATTTAGCTAAGGTGTATGTAAACTTCCGACTTCAACTGTAGCTAGCGAATTTTTTGCCATATTAGCATAGACTTTACAAAACACTTCAAAACAAGACATGGCATCAAGAAGAAGATAAAAGTAGCTGAAACGATGCCACCTCTGATTCCTCACATGGCAGCTTCTTGTCACTGTTGCTAGCTATCTGGCCATCCAGAATCACAACACACACTTCTGCCCCATTGAAGCCTGCGCATTGGTTTCGTGACTGTGTCATCGAACCCGTCTATAGGGTGCCATTTCGGATGCAGCCTTGATGTGTAGAAACATGGTAAAAACATTGGTCTGACCTGCAGGTCCCCACCCACCTCGGATCTCCTTGGTGAACTTGACGCGTTGGGAGTCGGTGAGTGGCTTGGTCTGCTCGTTGATGTTCTGGATGTCGAGCACCTCGCACATGAACTCGATCACGGGCTGGGCGCGGTAGAACGCGGTGGCGGAGACTGTGGGGCGACAAAGGTGTAAGGTTCATGACCAAAGCAGAGATCAATCCACATTGTATTATTCCCAATACAAATACAAAAGCACACATTTTTACATTATTGAGTAATTGAACTGACCATTTTATTGAACCTTTATTTAACTAGGCAAGTCAGTTAAGAACTAATTCTTATTTACAATGACGGCCCACACCGGCCAAAATCAGACGACGCTGGGCCAATTGGGCTCTGCCCTATGGGACTCCCAATTACTGCCGGTTGTGATACAACCTGGATTCGAACCAGGGTGTCTGTAGTGACTCCTCTAACACTGAGATGCAGTGTCTTAGACCACTGAACCAGGTTGTCTGTAGTGACTCCTCTAACACTGAGATGCAGTGTCTTAGACCACTGAACCAGGTTGTCTGTAGTGACTCCTCTAGCACTGAGATGCAGTGTCTTAGACCACTGAACCAGGTTGTCTGTAGTGACTCCTCTAGCACTGAGATGCAGTGTCTTAGACCACTGAACCAGGTTGTCTGTAGTGACTCCTCTAGCACTGAGATGCAGTGTCTTAGACCACTGAACCAGGTTGTCTGTAGTGACTCCTCTAGTACTGAGATACAGTGTCTTAGACCACTGAACCAGGTTGTCTGTAGTGACTCCTCTAGTACTGAGATACAGTGCCTTAGACCCCTGCGCCACTCGGGAGCCCAAGTGTCAGAAGATAATTAAGGCTAACCTATAGACACACAAAGGGCTCTTACCATCAATGTTGAGCATCATATTCCACATGGCAGGACGGACCGACTGATGGAAGCCAAACCATACCTCCCTCCCTCCGCCCAGGGGGTGGTAGTAGCCCTCCGGAGGGGAGAAGAACGAGCGCCCCACTGGAGTGTACCTGAAAACATCCACATGGAGAGGCAGTTAGAGGGATCACAACGGAGAAAAACAAAATGACAGACAAGATTATTCTGGAAGAGATCACTCTCTACACCTCAAAAACATTCCCTCTGGGAACAATATAGAAATACTATTCTACACGTCTTTCATGTCCTTATGAAATTAGGTCATAGGCATAGAGTTATCTACTAGTAACTGGCCATAAAGTTATTCACGGTTATATGGGCAAGACTATTTGATATAGGATACCAAGCTATAACAATGCAATGAACCCAATAAGCCACAACTGGTATTGTGCCACAGGAAGAGAGAGATGTGTTAAGGGGACAAGTTATACAAGCCATGTACTGCAGCCTAACACGAAACTCACATTTAGACCAACAAGCAAATGTGTGTAATCATAAACGTTCATGTTATAGCCAATTTCGACTTCGCAGGTCGGCCATATAGTGGGAACATGTACCTCATGGAAGGAAGGTGGCGGGTGATGACATCCAAGGCCTGAACAGAGTCCTCAGGGACCTCATTGTGGCCCGACAGGGCCTCCAGGAGCATCTGCAGACTCACCACCGACACCCACTGCAGCGACACCTTGAAGGTCTGGTCCTTCCCTTCCCCCGGTAGAGTCACCTCCAGATCAACCTTGAGGAGAGAGAAAGCGAGGGCAGGGTGTTAGGGAATGGTTGAAAGGCAATTTGTGATATGCTCTGAACTATACAGTCAGGTCCAGAATTATTGGCAAAAAACACTAAATAAATAAGTTTTTTTTTTTTTTATTGGCACCCCTGTTTACCAAAAGATTGAACCTTTTTACTTTATCAGGGAGTTATACTGAGACCAGGGAGTTATACTGAGACCAGGGAGTTATACTGAGACCAGGGAGTTATACTGAGACCAGGGAGTTATACTGAGACCAGGGAGTTATACTGAGACCAGGGAGTTATACTGAGACCAGGGAGTTATACTGAGACCAGGGAGTTATACTGAGACCAGGGAGTTATACTGAGACCAAGGTCTCTTTTACAGATGAGCCCTGAATTAAACAAGTTGTAGAAAATACACAAAACAAAATATAAAAACAAAATATAAGGTCCTCAGCTTTCAGAAAAACCCTAGAGGCACCAGAACATCACATTTTGAAGATTGAAAACTCAGAAGAGTTAATTTCCAGAGTTGGCTATCCCTGAGACCGGTCGTGGTAACTCGTATGTCTAAGGTTTAGTAATGACGTTCGGTAGAGAGAGACTTTTTGTAAAAGGCCTTTATAACAACGTACCAACTAAACTGCATCTAGCAGCTGCGTTCATATACTGTAGATGATGTCGCCATAGTGCAAGAACTACTGAATAACCTACTTTCTACCAGCTAGCGAGAAGCAGGACCCATTTCTAAAGAACAAACCCATTCTATTCTCAGCTCTTTAACTAACTCATCAATATAAAGACAGATTTAATCTATCCAGATATTTATAAGCAGGGACACAATCAATACGGACACCATCCAAAGTTTCTGTAATACAACGAGGGCAGACTAGTTCAGATAGAGCCTGGTCAACCCCGGGGGCAAATAGCAAACAGTATTATCGGCATACAAGTGTAGGTTAACATTTTTTACAGACAAGTCGATATTGTTAATGTAAACAGTAAAAAGTACTGGATACAGAATCGCTTGCTGCGGGACGCCTTAATGTAATATCCAGGAAACCGGATTTAACACCGTCAGTAGATATACATTGAGTTCCATTTGTCAAGTACTTTTTTAACCAGTTACATGCAGCAAGTTGAGGAAAGCCTCTGCATTAACAGTGAGTGATCAACAATATAGAAAGGTAAATGAAGGGGCAGGTAGCCCAGTGGTTAGAGTGTCGGACCCATAACTGAAAGGTTGCTGGATCGAATCCCCGACCTGGCAGGGTAAATCTCTCGTTCTGCCCCTGAACAAGGCACCCACCGTTCCTAGGCCATCATTGTAAATGAGAATTTGTTTTTAACTGACTTGCCTAGTTAAATAAAAAAAGCACAATGTTGCCTTTTACCCATACAGTTAACCACATTATTTATAACCTTGCAAGGATAAGGGCCTTTTTCTAAAATGTTTTGTGATATTACAGAACACATTGGGAAAGATCTTGGACCATTAATCCATACAGAGTCTTTCCAGATCCTTGATATCCTTTATCTGAGCTTATGGACTGCCTCTCCAATTCAAACGGTTTTCATTGGGGTAACTTGTTAAACAATCTCTTTCTCTGAGCCATTGTATACGGTTTTTTTGGAGCATACAATTTTTATAGACTTTTTTGCTCATCTGTAATAATTTTGGACCTTACGGTATATCTAAAGAAAAAATTAACTGGTCAAGGCCTAGAATAAACAGATGGTGTACATCGAGTTTTGGGCAAATCGATCCAGTGGTTCTGGATGCAGCAGGAAAATCTTTCAAGAACTGACAGATGTGCTGGGAAGGAGATACAGCCCATTACATGGTCATTAAAACCAGAGTTACCATGGTGGTTAAGATGATTGCTTACCCGGTCTCTACCGATGGGTAGTGGATGGGCCGTGTACATGTTCCTCTTCCCATCGTAGCCCGGTTGTCGATCACCAAAGATCTGCATCTTGAAGTGCCGGACCATGGTGTCCACCACCTCCCTGTGAAACAAGAGAATCATGAGATGACCACGTAATGCATTCACACAGACAGTACTGCTTACAAAAATATCCTAGTCTTCACTGTCCCTCCCTATACAGGAAACTGTTCAAATTAACTTGATTACTTCCCACCTGCCCCTCCGTTAAAGACACATTTTTATTTTCTCACTAGTTGAGTTTGACTTGTTACACACTTCCATTCCCAACTCCCCTAAAAACTTCTACCAAACACCTAAACCCTCAAATGATCAACTTAAGACCTTGCTCCCTCTTCCCTCCAGTCAAAATCCATTTCCACGAGCTCCCCTCAAGAGAGAAATGTATCTCCTTCCCTCCCAATGCCCAGTTGTATTTACCTGTTGACCCTCCGAGGCCGTTTCTCAGGCTTGATGTCGATATCGTAATGATAGACATCAATCTTTGGAATCTGCACCTGGAAGTGGTTGGCCAGCAGGCGGATGGGCTTCCCCACGGTGCCCATGCCAGGCCTCCGTGGGGGCTGGAAGAGGGAGGTGGGGGCCGGCGGGCCTATAGGGGGGTCCAAACACAGAAACACACACATTTGTTAGTTGATACATTCATTTCACCTGGGTCGTATTCATGAGGAAAAGACAAGTAAGTATTTAAGAGGCCTTCTGGTATTAATTTAATTAGTTTGTTTTGGCAGTGAGGCCAAGCAGCACGGTGACCATTGTGGGTACAATCATTGGTTGGTAGCTATTTAGACCGGATGCTCAGAAATTCATAAAAGCTGACCAACAAATTGTTGCATGCGTTTGCAGTTTCTTTTTTGCCGTTATTGTAGAATTGGTCAATTTGCACAGTCAATTTCTGAAATCAGTCCAAACGCTTCCTTGCCACGGTTTCCCGCGTGAACTCCCGCCAACACCACTATGCACTCACAACCATACCATGATTGATCCATCACTCTGGCCTCCGACCCAGAAAGGTCAACAGACAAAACAACGACCCCCCGATGACCCCCCCCCCCCCCCCGCCCATAGACTGACGCACAGACAAAGAGCAGCGTGTCTGAGACAGACGGCAGCATGGCCAGATGGAGGTCCGCAGAGACCGCCGGGATTACAGTGAGACAACACAAACAGTGCCTTGCTACCTCTGTCTTATACAAGATGAGCTCATACATGTTGTGTATATCCCAGGCATGAGTCCTTAGCAATTTATCCAGCCAATGAAAATACAACAATTATTTGAGTGGATGTTGGGAAGTTGGATGCACCACTGTATTTTATACTGTCTTAGATTTAAATTTGCCTTTGTGTTAAAATAATAGATTATTAAAAAGCAGGAACTATCCATTTTAAACTAACTACTCTTTGTATAAAAACAAAAAACAAACGTTCTTTCTTAGGCCTATACATATAAGATTCTGTGCATGAAGAGATGTAAAGGGGAGAGCGGAGTTTCTCATGAATGAAGGCTGGCTGTAAGAGGAAATGGATGCTGAACCTGACGCACCACCACGCTCCAGTAAGCATGTGAAGCCCAAGGGGGAGAAATCAAGACCCTCCCTGTGCTTCCTAAAAACACGCTCCCTGCATGCCCTCACCCCCCTTAACAAACCCCTCCTTTTCATCCAAAGTACCCCTGTAAGTTACTGCGATGGGAGCAACAACAGCCCCGGGGCAGCATGGTGTGTGTTCATAGGTGTGTGCTGTAGGTAAGGTTCAGAAAGAGGGATCCCAGCGGGTGAGACAGTCAGGTTGGGTCACACACTTTCACCAAAAACAGCACCGGCTCTATATATAGTCCCCTCAGCTGCTGTCTCAGGGTGGTTGAGAGGAGTTGCCAGTGTGTGGAATGCCTGGACCCCTCCCTTCTCCCCAAACCTACACCATGTACCCCCCCCCCCCCCCCCTCCTCAACTTAGGGTTCAAGTCTGCAGCAGCACCTGCAGGGCCTGGCTGACTGTCACATGCACTACACAGATTACCTCAGGCACCTTATCAAGGCCACAGTCCACGTCCATGCATTGTACATGACCACAATGAGAGCATGCGGCTTCACTGTGATTCTTAGGTGATCAAAGCCAATCTCAAAGCAAAGCCAATTGGTTACTGTAGCTGCACTGCACCAAATGAGAATGCTATCAGACAAAGCAGACCACCACAACTACATGTGTGGGGAAATACGGGTTTTTTTTCCCACCGAAAATGCTTTGTCTGGTTATTTTATAAATGTGATTAAATTACTGAGCATAACCAACTCAAAATGAGGAGCACTGGTTGTTGGTCTATTACCAGTATCATAATTTACATTTGAAGGTGATTTATGTAGTAATGGAAAGGTATAGTATGTGAAGACCTGAAGAGTCTGACAGACTGGCCAGTAGTGTTACGCTTAGCGGTTGGGAGACCCAGGAAAAGGCACTAGGATTGGGTTCATGGTGGTAACAGATACAAAACCTTGTTCAGTAATGGTTTATATAAAGCTGCTACGGGCCACAGGTCAACATAGAAGCCTACTACCATAAAGCATCCATGCTTTTACTCTAGTGCAAGTGAGAGGTGGGGGTGGGGCTTAACCTGCGGACAGGATGCACTGTGCTGATGAGTCAGTAATGACATTGACTGCGAAGGACATACAGTCACCTGTAAATCACCTGGATTACACAGTGGAGAATAGAGGGGCCAGTGGTGACAATTACATCACTCTGTAGGGTAGCACCACGGTGTGGCCGGAGGACAGATAGCTTCCGTCCTCCTCTGGGTACACCGACTTCTCACCCCCTTCCGTAGACAGTAATTATGACAACTTCCGGAGGACGTCCTCCAACCTATCAGAGCTCTTGCAGCATGAACTGACATGTTGTCCACCCAATCAAAGGATCAGAGAATGAATCTAGTACTGAAAGCATAATCTACAGCTAGCTAGCACTGCAGTGTATAAAATGTGGTAAGAAGTTGACTTTTACTTTTCAGTTTCACTTATTTAGCTAGCTAGTTTAGCTTTCTCAAACACCCTGCTCAAACAGAGGGATACTATGTTAGCTAGCTAGTTTAGCCTACTGAAACAGCCTGCTCAAACAGAGGGATGCTATGTTAGCTAACTAGTTTAGCTTTCTCAAACACCCTGCTCAAACAGAGGGATGCTATGTTAGCTAGCTAGTTTAGCTTTCTCAAACACCCTGCTCAAACAGAGGGATGCTATGTTAGCTAGCTAGTTTAGCCTACTGAAACAGCCTGCTCAAACAGAGGGATAATATGTTAGCTAGCCGTCTATGACTATCCAACACAACACTGGAACTCTTCCAAGTCAAGGTAAGCTTTTACTATTTTATTGGCTCTGGGGCCGCCAGTGTAAGTGCTAAACTGCTTTACTGTAAAGTTACTACATTATTGTAGCTGGTTTACTAAAGCGTTAGTTCTATTAGCTATGTTGACAACGATGTAGGCTGTGTGTAGCGGTTATGATATGGTTTGGAATGGGGTTTTTGCCTGTTCACATACAGCTGATGTGTTGTGCATTGAAGGGAAAAGGTCGAGGACATTGACGCGAAGGACTAGAACGTGGCTGCTATGAAAGTGAACTGTGTTTACACATGATCAGGGATATATTCATCCCGCCGATTCTGTTGAAAAACATTTCTTAAATGGAAGCAAACGAAACGGGGATAAACATATTTTAATTTTTCCAATAGAAACTCCAGTTTGCAACTGTTGGACTTAGGATAACACCCTATATCAGCTCGATGCAGGCAAGAGTGTGCAAGGCGGTATTTAATGTGTCACTGTCTGTCCATGTGTCACCTCAGATTTTTCTCTTGACCTGTGTGCACCTACGTTGTAAACGTTCATTCATAGGCTAGGTTGTAGCAACCTCATGATGGTTATAGGGAACATTCTAGTAGCATGTAGTATCCTAAACCTATCGATGTTACATTGAACTGGGTGAATGGAATATGAATGACAGTCATCCAAAATGCTGTAATAGAAATAAGGACATGCTCATGAAGAAAAAAAAAACGTCCTCCCTCATCTTAAACGGCACTGACCGCCACTGGGTTGCATACTAAACTAGTATGGAGGAAGGTTACATGGCTAGAACTGAGGTTAAAACAACCATTGAAGCCTTCCATAGGAGAAATACCAAAGGTTGTGTTTGTGCATGGACATAGCCAATGTGTCCATCAATTTCACCTAAAGTAAGTGACCTGTATTCATGGATGCCAAGAGAAGCCAGGCTTCCCCAAATATTTGACCAATAAAAATAACAATTATAAAATAAATCTTTAATCTCTGTGTTTTCATAATTTTACTTCAATTCGCAAGTGGCTGAATCTCACTGGAGAAATCATCAGAGCGAGGGAAACAGCCCTCCTGTCTCAGTATATGTAGCCCATCTATCTGATGGTGTCTGGACCAAAAGTGTACGACATGTTTCCGCCTTAGCATTTGATTGATTGATGCCAGCAAGCATTTGGCCTCCCTTGATAATAAAAAATAATAAAAGAATTTGCCAATCACTGTTGAGCTGAGCTCAAGTGTGGATTGTCCTGGCGTAGCAAAACACCCCTCAAGCGAGGCCAGTTCGGATTTGGCTTCACACCAATCAAAGTCACATCCAAAGCAAAACGTCACTGTCCGAAAAATAAGTCTGTTTCTGTTCTGCTTGCGTTGTTGTCCTGCAGCAGCTAGCTTGCTAAATCGTAGGGATTTGGACTTAATTCTCAGTACAGGCCAATGATTATGACAGCGATTCTGATCTAACCATCAATTAATATATTGTGCCGCTGGCCTGAGACAATTGAAGTTCAATATATAGCCTAGAGGTGTAGCCTAGTAGGCTCACGTTAACTAGCTAGAACAAGAGGAGGATGGCATTGGTGTTCAACTGGTCTACAAGTAGGGTGAGTAAAACATGTTTTATTTTATTTGGCGCACACAATCAGTACTAATCACAGCCACATGATATTTAGGAAAATTGATTAGATTAAATAGTTTTTGGTATCTTTAAGTATGTTTCCACTGAGCATATATAACCTAGTTGATTTGATGTTTAAATGCTGCTGAATAGCAGAGGAAGTGCTCCTGTTGTCTGTGTTGACTTGGGGTAACTGTGGTTCTAAAATCAGTAGCTGTTTAGTTAACTGTCTAAAACATTAATTTGCTTCAACATGCTCTGGGTCATGTAACTATCTGTTACTTGCAGTATTTTCTTTGTGGACTTCACCGGACAGATAATGCTCTCCGGTTTTGTGATTAAACAAACGTATGTGTAGTTGAATTTATTCCGTCCCGTGACTGTCTTTCTGTTATCTCTTCCTTATTGTATATCACGGTGGAGTATGATCTAATACTTTACAGACCACAAATGCAATTATCACAACATAGGTTGTAATATGGCTGTTGTTTTTACTGGCTTGGCTTCCCCAGTGATTTTACTCATACACCACTACTGCCTAGAGGGATATTTTTACCTTAGCATGGCAATGGTTAAATCATATTGGGTGAATGAGTAGGTCTGTTATCCAGACAAGGTGTAATTAACTAGTAAGCTGATGGCATGAGTGATGCATTTCTGGTGACAGTTGTTTCTATATCATGCGAGAATGAGGTGATCATTTGTTAACCCCCTATAATAAAAGACAGAAATTCGCACCAGCTGCCATAAAGTTCGTTGTACATCAGGTGTGAAAGATTGGCAGCGCAGCATTTGAAGACATCTCGTGTGTGACATCCGGAACTCAACTATGGGCATGGAGTATGGAGATGGATCCATAGTAACGTTAGTTAAAAGGCAGGCTCCATTCCATGCGTTTCATTTCATCCCATGCACGGTGGCGCGCCAACCACTGAGTACTGACAGAAATGCTAGGAAGCATATAAACACACTTAAAATCATTATTGCCAGCAAACAGTCGATCATTTTTTAAATATTTCAGCGTGTACAAAGACATTATGACAGTATTGTAACAGTCTCTCGTTCCCTATAATAGGCAGAACGGCGGACTGAACGGCGAGACGCCAGCGTTCCCTTCTCTACTGTCGGTTGTACAGTTAGTTCGTTACTAGGCTTCATATTCTAACATTTTCTAATGTTATATGGGCATACCTATTTATACTGGAATAATATAAAAATTGAATAAATGGCGTGTTTGATGATGAAACGATAGGCTAGATAACAACAGAGACCGTAAACACACGACGCGGAAGGAAGGAAGGAAGGAAGGTCTCGGTTAAATCCCCAGCACACACACAATGCCGTCCAGCGCGAACTGCGCGCTTCAGACACAAAACCCAGCAGCGGAGATGAACTAAAACAAGATCCCTCGTTTCGTCTTACATAACATGGCTCTATCAGGCTGGAGAAGACGCGGACAGAACCGCATCTCCGTTGTATGAATATGTTACACACGTCGGGCCTGATGTGCGCGTTTGTTTTCCTCCGTCGTCGAGGCCTACCTAGAACCACGGTTCCCAGTTGCGCAACGAATAGGCGCACATACTCCCGATACGGGCTTCTCGTGTCATCCTCTTACCGGGTCCGAGCGCTTCCATGGCCGAGGGCTCTCTCTCCGTCTCTGTCCCGGCCTGGCGGCTCCGTACCGACACTGAAATTGGGGGCGGTATTGCGAAGCTGAGGGGGGCTAACTTTAAGAAAGGGAATATAATGCGTAGATGTCCAGAGGTGTTGTGGATGCGTTGTCTTCTGAGTGATTTAACGCATATCCTGTGGGTTTGGAAGTGAGCATGCGCGAGGAGGCGCTATAAATTAATTCTGCGCTTGCGCAGAGTGAATGACAGCAGTGGCAAAAGAGCACCACCCATGTGCACTTATGGTTAGTACACTAAAGTTACTGATACCCTTTACTGTAAATGTGACTTATTCATACGATAGGCTACTACATCATAGTATAGTTCTTACGTAGTAGCTGTATTTTACTTGTATGTCGCTAGACTATAAATTATAATGTCATCCTCTATGTCCAGATAATCTTGTGACAACTCTTGTTTCCTTACCCACTTAAACAATAATTGTTATTTTGATTCCTCTTACTCTTGCCAACTCAGCTGACAATAATTAATTGGCATTGCATTGAAAACAAAATGTCAACTGTCAACGTTAACCACGTTTCCATCCACAGTTTTTATGCGAGTAAATTCATATAGTATTTTATTTATTTTTATTTCACCTTTATTTAACCAGGTAGGTCAGTTGAGAACTAGTTCTCATTTGCAACTGCGACCTGGCCAAGACAAAGCAAAGCAGTGCGACAAAAAACAACACAGAGTTACACAGTAAAACAAACAGTCAAAAACGATATAAAAAATGATCATGACAGCTGTGATGGAAACAGGAAGTTTCGGTATAATTTTATAAATGCAGACATATAATATGTTCGTTCGACATGGTGGGATCTTTTTGTGTCAGTAAAATTAATTATGCGCGAAAAAACAGGTAAAACGCCTTTATGCGCATATATTTATATAATAACCATCATATCGAAGTAAACTTGGGAGTAACTACGACTCGGGAAACCATGCAGTTTATTAGGCTACAGATTAAACTAAATATGATGAACTTCACAGGGTGGTGAAAGTGAACAGTGATGAGTTTGATGCTCCTTTCCAATAAATATCGAGGGTCTTATTCTGGTGACATGATGATCGACGCTTGCTTGCGGTTTGACAAATAAACATATTCTCGCTCTTAACCATAATAATCTCATCAGGACCAGAGTAGGAACATTTACTATTTAACGCAACAGCTTTAGTGACAAATCTATCCGTAGAGTTTAAACGCGATGGAAACATATTGCATTTTAGATTTGTATTCGGTACATGAAAACTTTAGCTGCAACAAGACAATCTGGTGGTTTCTTTATGCGGCTGGCGGATTCTACAACATGTGGATGGGAAAAGAAAAGACGTAATACACTGGCCTGTTTCTGGTCAGCTGTCACAGATGTACCAATCAAATGCGTTCCCTCGGTCATTGCCATTCCCACCATCCAACGATTGGGTGTTAGTGGACAACAGCTTTGAGTATCATCCAATAGAAAAGCACAACGACAATGACTGACATATGTAAGGGTAGACTGCCATCGTCAGCGCGCGGAAGATACAAAAAAGAAGAAGGTATTAATTCAGAACAAGAAGGAGGGAGAGAAAGGTAGCCAGCTTAATACGGATCAATAACACCATTTTACCCCGATATTCGTGCCTTGTGGTTAGAAAGAATTGATCACGGTACGGAAGTCTTGGTTTCCCTGTTTTAATGAAGGTTCACTGAGAATACACAAGATAAAAAGTGGATAAGGTCGAGATGAGTCTGGTGGTCCATCAACAACAACAGGTAACAGTAAGAATGTATATTTTCAACTTGACAAGCACCTAAAGTTAACTACATAGCAATACATTGTGTATGAACAGGTTGACAACTTCTTTTGGGGATGGCAAACAACTACCATAACCACGTGGCAGCTGAGAGAGAAGGCGACCCAACATTGAACAACAGAGACAGGCATCACATTTAATCAAGATCATTCACCTACATTTGCAATCGTTTTTTACTTTCACATTTCAATTGTCAATGTTTTAAATCCGTTAAACGTATGTATTGTCACTGGGCATGAAGACAGACAGACCATGGTAAGACTGGTACAGACCAGAAAGACTGGTATTGGTTCCCTCTAACAACATCAACATGAGGTGAATTTATGTAATTGATAACTGTTTTCCCTAACCAGGCAGTGGAGCTCCCTGCCGAGGTCCCAGTAGCTGAGAGTGATTCAGACAGTGGGATGGGCTCACCAGTGGAGGAGATGCAGATCGCTTCTGAGATGATTACCAATACTGTCGACCTGCAAGGTACAGTGACACAACAAAGAAGGTGAACAGTACCTAAACTGACCGCCTGTTAATGTAAATAGACAGCTGTGAACGGGGGCCATTTGCTCTTTGAAGAGAAACAATTAATTGTCTTGTCTTTGACTTTAGACTATTCAACCACCAATGCAAACTAACCTACTTACTTTAATAGGAAATAGTTTGCATTGTGATGTAAACGCAATACCACCTTTCCATTAGTCATTAAGACGGCTTTTAATATTTTTCCTAGTTTCGGATGATGACATCACAGTAAACCGGCGGTCCCGTGGTCGCAAGGCCTTGAGAGACAGTGACTGCGAGGAGGAGGTGCATGAGATGGCAGAGGCTCTGGTCCTATCAGCATCCAGCGGAGATGAGATGGAGACTGAGAAAGAGGTCAAAAAGGCCAAATTAAAGTGCAAGAAGATCTCCCGGACTATCGGCAGAGATGAGGCCAGAGGAGGAGGAAGAGCTGTTAAAAAAGGACGTGAAACAGAAGAAGGAAGGGGAGAAGAGGAAGAAGAGCCAGAGACACCGAGAGACGAAAGATAAGTGCATCAAGGCTGTGGAGAGACTGAATAAAAAAAGAGAGACCTGAGGAGGTGAGAGAGGTGGAGCGACAGGAAAAGGAAGTGACCTGTAAAATTAGGAGTTTTGAGACAAAGTAAAGACTTGTTTTCCCGTCACGCTCTGTTTTGTAGGAGACCGCTTTGCCCCGTACTCTGAATGACAGCGGCTGTCTCCTTGGTGCCAATGACCTGTATGATGCTGGTTTGGATGAAGAGGAAGAGTCTCTGGACGCCATCAGAGCAGCAGTAAAGCAGAAAGCCAAGAAACACAAGGTAAGAGCAACATTTAAAAAGTCATATCAGTATCTGTAGGTGTGGGGTCACTTAAAAAGCCCCTAGGATAACTTTGGTTTGAGAGTTGGTTATGGCTAGTCTTTTTCTCTGTATATTAAGTCATAGTGGTTTGTGTGCTGTGCAGGAAGACAATGCACTGTACTCTGTGTGTCAGAACTATGCTCTTATCTTTTCCCTCAGGAGCCTTTATTTGATGAGGATGATGATGAGGAGGGAGATGAAGAGGCTGGACCGAAACAGCGTCCCCAGGAAAGTCTAGGCAGCTCGAGCTAGCAAGGAGACCTGGTCCGAGGTCAGTTAGTTTTTACTGTAGTGTCTCTATATGGAGTGTATTGCCTGTGTTCCACTAGGCTTTGTCTCTACAGTACATGACTTGTGTTGCTTCTATTGTCCAACCCAGTGTCTCTTGTAAGGTTTTTGGTTTTGCCTTTGCAATCACTGAACTATGCACATCTGGTTTTGTCCGACATATTTAAAGTGGCAATCTGCAATTGCTACTTCCATTATCGCACTTTAAAATTAATTAAAGTGCATAAAGGACTCGTTTTTCTGTGGATATAGATACTTTTGTACCGGTTTCCTCCAGCATCTTCACAAGGTCCTTTGCTGTTGTTCTGGGATTGATTTGCACTTTTCGCACCCAAGTACGTTCATCTCTAGGAGACAGAACGCGTCTCCTTCCTGAGCGGTATGAAGGCTGCTTGATCTCATGGTGTTTATATTTGCGTACTATTGTTTGTACAGATGAAGGTGGTACCTTCAGGCGTTAGGAAATTGCTCCCAGGGATGAACCAGACTTTTCTGAGGTCTTGGCTGATTTCTTTTGATTTTCCCATGATGTCAAGCAAAGAGGCACTGCGTTTGAAAGTAGGCCTTGAAATACATCCACAGGTACACCTACAATTGACTCAAATTATGTCAATTAGCCTATCAGAAGCTTCTAAAGCCATGACATCATTTTCTGACATTTCCCAAGCTGTTTAAAGGCACAGTCAACTTAGTGTATGTAAACTTCTGACCCACTGGAATTGTGATATAGTGAATTATAAGTGAAATAATCTGTCTGTAAACAATTGTTGGAAGAATTACTTGTGTCATGGACAAAGTAGATGTCCTAACCGACTTGCCAAAACTATAGTTTGTTAACATGAAATCTGTGGAGTGGTTGAAAAATGAGTTTTAATGACTTCAACCTAAGTGTATGTAAACATCCGACTTCAACTGTAGGTGGTAGGGATGGGCCGGGGAGTGGGGTTCGATACAGTAACATTTTGCAATATTATTTTAGATTATACTGTATCGATACTTTTACTGATTTCTATAAAAATCTGTATTTTATTTTTCTATGTAGTGTTTCTAGCGCTAGGCGCCATCTTATAGCTTGTTCTTGATTTTATTTTTAAATAGTTAGCCAACATGTTTTCAGCACTTCTATTTCCATGACTGATCAAAACAAATATATCATTAAATCGCAGTATCAAATCTTAATACATATAGAATTGTGAGGTTCCCTGGCTTTTCCCAGTCCTAATAGGTGGTCAGTCCTTGCGTCCATAGCTCTGTCTTTGAATTTGAGTTGTTGCATTTCTCCAGCCCCACCCCTCAGCTTTTTACCAAAACAGTGGTGGGGATTCTACTTTGTTATTGTTTGAACAGCTGATTTCTCCTTTAAGGATATAAACCTGTTTATAGTATCAGGACTTGATAAAGGAAGCAACCCCAGTACCCCAGCACCCCCTCCCCCCAACCCACCCTCCACCCAGACCCAGGCTCTTCCCCCAGCCAATGGCCACCTCCTCCACACCCCAGGAGAACCACAGCAGGGCAGGTGAGACCTCTCCAACCCAGGAGCCTGACTACGATGAATCCCCACTACCTGAACTGGCCGCGATTATGCAGGGGGCCAATATATCAGGGTTGGATAGTGCTGAAATTCCACTACCGGAGTCTATGGAGGCTGGACCTCCAGAGCAGAACCAGACAGAGGCCTCAGACTCTCAAGCCCAGGAGATAGAGGTGAAAGCAGGGGATGGGGATGTAGCTCAGCACCTACCTGCTCCAGCCAGTGTGGAGCCCGTAGCACCACCAGTCCCCAAACCAAAGGAGGAGAGGCTAGCCAGACTGAGGGAGTTGGGGGTGGAGCCCCTGCCTGTCTCCAAACTGTGTGCTGACGATGGGTCCTTCTATCTGGAGCCCCCTCATCTTAACCCAGGTGAGAGATGCATGCTTTTATCAATTTTATGTGGCACACAAAATGATTTTGGTGGGACACGACTCAAGCCACCTCCCTAGCACACTGTATTGTGGTAAAATGGGTGAGCTTGAATGAATTGGGTTGAAGTAACCCAGACAAGTTGGTTGTCACACACCGTACATCACACTAGGCCTGGTATGGACTTGGTACAGAACCGTACATCACACTAGGCCTGGTATGGACTTGGTACAGAACCGTACATCACACTAGGCCTGGTATGGACTTGGTACAGAACCGTACATCACACTAGGCCTGGTATGGACTTGGTACAGTACCGTACATCACACTAGGCCTGGTATGGACTTGGTACAGAACCGTACATCACACTAGGCCTGGTATGGACTTGGTACAGAACCGTACATCACACTAGGCCTGGTATGGACTTGGTACAGTACCGTACATCACACTAGGCCTGGTATGGACTTGGTACAGAACCGTACATCACACTAGGCCTGGTATGGACTTGGTACAGAACCGTACATCACACTAGGCCTGGTATGGACTTGGTACAGAACCGTACATCACACTAGGCCTGGTATGGACTTGGTACAGAACCGTACATCACACTAGGCCTGGTATGGACTTGGTACAGAACCGTACATCACACTAGGCCTGGTATGGACTTGGTACAGAACCGTACATCACACTAGGCCTGGTATGGACTTGGTACAGAACCGTACATCACACTAGGCCTGGTATGGACTTGGTACAGTACCGTACATCACACTAGGCCTGGTATGGACTTGGTACAGAACCGTACATCACACTAGGCCTGGTATGGACTTGGTACAGAACCGTACATCACACTAGGCCTGGTATGGACTTGGTACAGAACCGTACATCACACTAGGCCTGGTATGGACTTGGTACAGAACCGTACATCACACTAGGCCTGGTATGGACTTGGTACAGAACCGTACATCACACTAGGCCTGGTATGGACTTGGTACAGTACCGTACATCACACTAGGCCTGGTATGGACTTGGTACAGAACCGTACATCACACTAGGCCTGGTATGGACTTGGTACAGAACCGTACATCACACTAGGCCTGGTATGGACTTGGTACAGAACCGTACATCACACTAGGCCTGGTATGGACTTGGTACAGTACCGTACATCACACTAGGCCTGGTATGGACTTGGTACAGAACCGTACATCACACTAGGCCTGGTATGGACTTGGTACAGTACCGTACATCACACTAGGCCTGGTATGGACTTGGTACAGAACCGTACATCACACTAGGCCTGGTATGGACTTGGTACAGAACCGTACATCACACTAGGCCTGGTATGGACTTGGTACAGAACCGTACATCACACTAGGCCTGGTATGGACTTGGTACAGTACCGTACATCACACTAGGCCTGGTATGGACTTGGTACAGTACCGTACATCACACTAGGCCTGGTATGGACTTGGTACAGTACCGTACATCACACTAGGCCTGGTATGGACTTGGTACAGAACCGTACATCACACTAGGCCTGGTATGGACTTGGTACAGTACCGTACATCACACTAGGCCTGGTATGGACTTGGTACAGAACCGTACATCACACTAGGCCTGGTATGGACTTGGTACAGAACCGTACATCACACTAGGCCTGGTATGGACTTGGTACAGAACCGTACATCACACTAGGCCTGGTATGGACTTGGTACAGAACCGTACATCACACTAGGCCTGGTATGGACTTGGTACAGAACCGTACATCACACTAGGCCTGGTATGGACTTGGTACAGAACCGTACATCACACTAGGCCTGGTATGGACTTGGTACAGAACCGTACATCACACTAGGCCTGGTATGGACTTGGTACAGAACCGTACATCACACTAGGCCTGGTATGGACTTGGTACAGAACCGTACATCACACTAGGCCTGGTATGGACTTGGTACAGAACCGTACATCACACTAGGCCTGGTATGGACTTGGTACAGAACCGTACATCACACTAGGCCTGGTATGGACTTGGTACAGAACCGTACATCACACTAGGCCTGGTATGGACTTGGTACAGAACCGTACATCACACTAGGCCTGGTATGGACTTGGTACAGAACCGTACATCACACTAGGCCTGGTATGGACTTGGTACAGAACCGTACATCACACTAGGCCTGGTATGGACTTGGTACAGTACCGTACATCACACTAGGCCTGGTATGGACTTGGTACAGAACCGTACATCACACTAGGCCTGGTATGGACTTGGTACAGAACCGTACATCACACTAGGCCTGGTACAAACACCATCTCACACACACACTCTCTCTAAATCTCTACACACACCTGCACTTTAAGAGGTATTTTTTAATTTCTCTAGCTACATGAAGCTTGCCTAACTGACCAACCTGAAGTCCCGCCTGCAGCAGGCCATGGCCATAAAGAGACAGGAGGGTAGAGAAAGCAAGGCCGCCCTCCATCGCCTAGACAACGAGGACTGTGGCGAGGAGGAGGAAGAGGAAATGACTGATTCCGAGGGGGAAGAGGTAAGTTGGGCGGCAGGTAGCCGAGTGGTTAGAGTGTTGGGCCTGTAACCGAAAGGTTGCTGGATCGAATCCCCGAGCTGACAAGGTAAAAATCTACCCTGAACAAGGCCGTTAACAATCCTAGGCCGTCATTATAAATAAGAATTTGATCTTAACTGACTTGCCTAGTTAAATAAAGGTTATATAAAAAAATGAACAAAAGTCTGCATTGACAGTCTACACGCACCTGCAGCTTTGATTGTGTGTCAGTCTGTGCTTTCCGTAGACTTTTCATGGTGGTGCTCGAAGAAGAGAACCAAAACATTCAAGACTTAAACCCACCAGACCTGCTCAACACAGATGGAACCCCCTGTTGAGTCAGGCATGTACAAAGGCTGACAGTACGTGGTGTGGTGGTGATATGAGTCAGGCATGTATAAAGGCTGACAGTACGTGGTGTGGTGGTGATATGAGTCAGGCATGTATAAAGGCTGACAGTACCTGGTGTGGTGGTGATATGAGTCAGGCATGTATAAAGGCTGACAGTACCTGGTGTGGTGGTGATATGAGTCAGGCATGTATAAAGGCTGACAGTACCTGGTGTGGTGGTGGTATTTGGTAGTCAGGCATGTACAAAGGCTGACAGTACCTGGTGTGGTGGTGATATGAGTCAGGCATGTATAAAGGCTGACAGTACCTGGTGTGGTGGTGATATGAGTCAGGCATGTACAAAGGCTGACAGTACCTGGTGTGGTGGTGATATGAGTCAGGCATGTATAAAGGCTGACAGTACCTGGTGTGGTGGTGATATGAGTCAGGCATGTACAAAGGCTGACAGTACGTGGTGTGGTGGTGATATGAGTCAGGCATGTATAAAGGCTGACAGTACCTGGGGTGGTGGTGATATTTGAGTCAGGCATGTATAAAGGCTGACAGTACGTGGTGTGGTGGTGGTATTTGAGAGTCAGGCATGTATAAAGGCTGACAGTACCTGGTGTGGTGGTGATATGAGTCAGGCATGTATAAAGGCTGACAGTACCTGGTGTGGTGGTGATATGAGTCAGGCATGTATAAAGGCTGACAGTACCTGGTGTGGTGGTGATATGAGTCAGGCATGTACAAAGGCTGACAGTACGTGGTGTGGTGGTGATATGAGTCAGGCATGTATAAAGGCTGACAGTACCTGGTGTGGTGGTGATATTTGAGTCAGGCATGTATAAAGGCTGACAGTACCTGGTGTGGTGGTGGTATTTGAGTCAGGCATGTATAAAGGCTGACAGTACCTGGGGTGGTGGTGATATTTGAGTCAGGCATGTATAAAGGCTGACAGTACGTGGTG
Organism: Thymallus thymallus; assembly: GCA_023634145.1. NCBI lineage: Eukaryota > Metazoa > Chordata > Actinopteri > Salmoniformes > Salmonidae > Thymallus > Thymallus thymallus. The sequence goes on along the minus strand of CM042396.1, from coordinate 1,353,238 downwards.
TGGTGGTGGTATTTGAGAGTCAGGCATGTATAAAGGCTGACAGTACCTGGTGTGGTGGTGGTATTTGAGAGTCAGGCATGTATAAAGGCTGACAGTACCTGGTGTGGTGGTGGTATTTGAGTCAGGCATGTACAAAGGCTGACAGTACCTGGTGTGGTGGTGGTATTTGAGAGTCAGGCATGTATAAAGGCTGACAGTACGTGGTGTGGTGGTGGTATTTGAGAGTCAGGCATGTATAAAGGCTGACAGTACCTGGTGTGGTGGTGGTATTTGAGAGTCAGGCATGTATAAAGGCTGACAGTACCTGGTGTGGTGGTGGTATTTGAGTCAGGCATGTACAAAGGCTGACAGTACCTGGTGTGGTGGTGATATGAGTCAGGCATGTATAAAGGCTGACAGTACCTGGTGTGGTGGTGGTATTTGAGAGTCAGGCATGTATAAAGGCTGACAGTACCTGGTGTGGTGGTGGTATTTGAGTCAGGCATGTACAAAGGCTGACAGTACCTGGTGTGGTGGTGGTATTTGAGAGTCAGGCATGTATAAAGGCTGACAGTACGTGGTGTGGTGGTGATATGAGTCAGGCATGTATAAAGGCTGACAGTACGTGGTGTGGTGGTGATATGAGTCAGGCATGTATAAAGGCTGACAGTACCTGGTGTGGTGGTGATATGAGTCAGGCATGTATAAAGGCTGACAGTACCTGGTGTGGTGGTGATATGAGTCAGGCATGTATAAAGGCTGACAGTACCTGGTGTGGTGGTGATATGAGTCAGGCATGTATAAAGGCTGACAGTACCTGGTGTGGTGGTGGTATTTGAGAGTCCGGCATGTACAAAGGCTGACAGTACGTGGTGTGGTGGTGATATGAGTCAGGCATGTATAAAGGCTGACAGTACCTGGTGTGGTGGTGGTATTTGAGAGTCCGGCATGTACAAAGGCTGACAGTACCTGGTGTGGTGGTAATATGAGTCAGGCATGTATAAAGGCTGACAGTACCTGGTGTGGTGGTGGTATTTGAGAGTCAGGCATGTACAAAGGCTGACAGTATCTGGTGTGGTGGTGATATTTGAGAGTCAGGCATGTATAAAGGCTGACAGTACCTGGTGTGGTGGTGGTATTTGAGAGTCAGGCATGTATAAAGGCTGACAGTACGTGGTGTGGTGGTGGTATTTGAGAGTCAGGCATGTATAAAGGCTGACAGTACCTGGTGTGGTGGTGGTATTTGAGAGTCAGGCATGTATAAAGGCTGACAGTACGTGGTGTGGTGGTGGTATTTGAGAGTCAGGCATGTATAAAGGCTGACAGTACCTGGTGTGGTGGTGGTATTTGAGAGTCAGGCATGTATAAAGGCTGACAGTACGTGGTGTGGTGGTGGTATTTGAGAGTCCGGCATGTATAAAGGCTGACAGTACGTGGTGTGGTGGTGGTATTTGAGTCAGGCATGTACAAAGGCTGACAGTACCTGGTGTGGTGGTGGTATTTGAGTCAGGCATGTATAAAGGCTGACAGTAAAAAAACAAAAAAAATAAGTGCCAAAGTTTACACTTGTTTAAGGTAACTGAACACTGGTTTAAGGTAACTGAACACTGGTTTAAGGTAACTGAACACTGGTTTAAGGTAACTGAACACTGGTTTAAGGTAACTGAACACTGGTTTAAGGTAACTGAACACTTGTTTAAGGTAACTGAACACTTGTTTAAGGTAACTGAACACTGGTTTAAGGTAACTGAACACTGGTTTAAGGTAACTGAACACTTGTTTAAGGTAACTGAACACTGGTTTAAGGTAACTGAACACTGGTTTAAGGTAACTGAACACTGGTTTAAGGTAACTGAACACTGGTTTAAGGTTAATGTACACGCTCAATAAGTTAGTATCTGTGTTATCTGTCCCAAGTTGTTCTCATTTAGTCTCTATCAGAGAGATGGTGTGAGGAGGACAGAGCCTGGTGGTCAAGACTGTTACACAAAGATGGGTGACTGGACATCTTTTACTTTCAACTATACTACTTCAGAAAATACTGTCATCCTTGTCTCTTTTTACAGTGTAGGTTAAACCATTTCTCATATGACTTACCATTTTGATTATGAAAAGTTAAGCTTCACTGGTCAAAAGTAATTGATGTTCTATGTCTCTTTTCCGCTACGGAGGAGGAAGACTTTCTGTCCCTGGCCAAGGACAACCGTCACAACGGTAGTGTTGAGCTGCTGGGCTCCATGCTGCCGTCCTACCAGCCTGTCAACCACAGCACCACAGGAGGCAGGAGCCTGTCAGCCAGCACCTTCCGCCCCGCCTCACCCTGCTTCTTCAGACCCAGCTTCCTGGGATCCACCTCCAAGGTAAGACACTGACCGTTTAGGATGGTTGATGTCCTGTACTGTATGACCATATAAGTGTCAGGAGATCATCATTACCAGACAGACCCCAGAGCTTTACCTTCTATACTGGTACTGATGCAGGGACCGGTTTGGGTTTTTACTGTACCTTCTATACTGGTATTGATGCAGGGACCGGTTTGGGTTTTTACTGTACCTTCTATACTGGTATTGATGCAGGGACCGGTTTGGGTTTTTACTTTATCTTCTATACTGGTACTGATGCAGGGACCGGTTTGGGTTTTTACTGTACCTTCTATACTGGTATTGATGCAGGGACCGGTTTGGGTTTTTACTGTACCTTCTATACTGGTATTGATGCAGGGACCGGTTTGGGTTTTTACTGTACCTTCTATACTGGTATTGATGCAGGGACCGGTTTGGGTTTTTACTGTACCTTCTATACTGGTATTGATGCAGGGACCGGTTTGGGTTTTTACTGTACTTTCTATAATGGTACTGATGCAGGGACCGGTTTGGGGTTTTACTGTACCTTCTATACTGGTATTGATGCAGGGACCGGTTTGGGTTTTTACTGTACCTTCTATACTTGTATTGATGCAGGGACCGGTTTGGGTTTTTACTCTACCTTCTATACCGGTATTGATGCAGGGACCGGTTTGGGTTTTTACTTTCTATACCGGTATTGATGCAGGGACCGGTTTGGGTTTTTACTTTACCTTCTATACCGGTATTGATGCAGGGACCGGTTTGGGTTTTTACTGTACATTCTATACTGGTATTGATGCAGGGACCGGTTTGGGATTTTACTGTACATTCTATAATGGTATTGATGCAGGGACCGGTTTGGGTTTTTACTGTACCTTCTATACCGGTATTGATGCAGGGACCGGTTTGGGTTTTTACTGTACCTTCTATACTGGTATTGATGCAGGGACCGGTTTGGGTTTTTACTGTACCTTCTATAATGGTATTGATGCAGGGACCGGTTTGGGTTTTTACTGTACCTTCTATACTGGTATTGATGCAGGGACCGGTTTGGGTTTTTACTGTACCTTCTGTACTGGTATTGATGCAGGGACCGGTTTGGGTTTTTACTGTACCTTCTGTACTGGTATTGATGCAGGGACCGGTTTGGGTTTTTACTGTACCTTCTGTACTGGTATTGATGCAGGGACCGGTTTGGGTTTTTACTGTACCTTCTATACTGGTACTGATGCAGGGACCGGTTTGGGTTTTTACTGTACCTTCTATACCGGTATTGATGCAGGGACCGGTTTGGGTTTTTACTGTACCTTCTATAATGGTATTTTAATGTTTGGTTTGTTCAATGAATATTATTCCTATTATTTCCATGATTCCAAGTTTTTTTGCACTAAATCGCAAGTCAAATCTCTCTCTCTCTCTCTCTCTCTCTCTCTCTCTCTCTCTCTCTCTCTCTCTCTCTCTTTCTCCAGGCGCATGGCACAGTTTGTGGATTCTGAGGCTGAGCTCTCGGGTAGTGACGTGGGCAGTGAGGATGAGGATGATGGTGTGAATGAATATGAGGAAGGACGAACTGCCCTCTGAGGAAGAGATGCAGGAGCAGATCAACAAGATCCACATGTAAGTTCTGACACGTTCTAAATACTTCAACAAAACAATCAAATAATAACTTCTATAGTCACTACTACTACTACTACTACTCCTATGGGGTTAGGATAACATGACAATGAACACTCCACAATGTGCGTTACCTTTATGGGTCGTGTTTGGTAGTAGAGGGGTTATGGGTCGTGTTTGGTAGTAGAGGGGTTATGGGTCGTGTTTGGTAGTAGAGGGGTTATGGGTCGTGTTTGGTAGTAGAGGGGTTATGGGTCGTGTTTGGTAGTAGAGGGGTTTCAGTTTTTATTTTTATTTGAAATCCAATATGACGTCTGAGTATTTTGACCCTAAAGCTTGCTTGAACCTGCTTGTCTACAGGAAACAGGTCCTTGATGACGACAAGCGGAGACTGTGGCTTTACCAGGAGCGTTACCTCGCCGATGGTGACCTGCACTCAGACGGCCCGGGCAGAGCTCGCCGCTTCCGCTGGAAGAACATTGGTGAGTGTGTGTGCGAGTAGGTGTTCTTTTGAGACTGATATAATACTTTTCTATTCCACAAGCTTTAATCAACAGTCGTGTTATAACTAAGACTGATATAATACTTTTCTATTCCACAAGCTTTAATCAACAGTCGTGTTATAACTAAGACTGATATAATACTTTTCTATTCCACAAGCTTTAATCAACAGTCGTGTTATAACTAAGACTGATATAATACTTTTCTATTCCACAAGCTTTAATCAACAGTCGTGTTATAACTAAGACTGATATAATACTTTTCTATTCCACAAGCTTTAATCAACAGTCGTGTTATAACTAAGACTGATATAATACTTTTCTATTCCACAAGCTTTAATCAACAGTCGTGTTATAACTAAGACTGATATAATACTTTTCTATTCCACAAGCTTTAATCAACAGTCGTGTTATAACCCAGTGCTGACTTTGTCAGTTGGACACAGTTTATCATAGCACACTACGCTTTATTACGAGCAATGGGTTCAGTACACAACTGCATTCTGTGTCAAAGTAGGCTGGATCTCTTTGAAGTCTTGTATATTGATGCATTGCACTTATAATTATACATTTTTTTTAAACGGGGTTTGTTTGTTTATAAAGCCCTCCTGCATAAAGTTCCACCTTACTGTATGTCATTGTTAACTTCTAGACGTACGAGATACCAGACCCCGTCTCAGGGATGGCTACCTCTGGAGATCCCTTCCATGTCCAGAGTGTAGGACCCCGTCTCAGGGATGGCCACCTCTGGAGATCCCTTCCATGTCCAGAGTGTAGGACCCCGTCTCAGGGATGGCTACCTCTGGAGATCCCTTCCATGTCCAGAGTGTAGGACCCCGTCTCAGGGATGGCCACCTCTGGAGATCCCTTCCATGTCCAGAGTGTAGGACCCCGTCTCAGGGATGGCCACCTCTGGAGATCCCTTCCATGTCCAGAGTGTAGGACCCCGTCTCAGGGATGGCTACCTCTGGAGATCCCTTCCATGTCCAGAGTGTAGGACCCCGTCTCAGGGATGGCTACCTCTGGAGATCCCTTCCATGTCCAGAGTGTAGGACCCCGTCTCAGGGATGGCTACCTCTGGAGATCCCTTCCATGTCCAGAGTGTAGTACCCCGTCTCAGGGATGGCTACCTCTGGAGATCCCTTCCATGTCCAGAGTGTAGGACCCCGTCTCAGGGATGGCTACCTCTGGAGATCCCTTCCATGTCCAGAGTGTAGGACCCCGTCTCAGGGATGGCTACCTCTGGAGATCCCTTCCATGTCCAGAGTGTAGGACCCCGTCTCAGGGATGGCTACCTCTGGAGATCCCTTCCATGTCCAGAGTGTAGGACCCCGTCTCAGGGATGGCTACCTCTGGAGATCCCTTCCATGTCCAGAGTGTAGGACCCCGTCTCAGGGATGGCTACCTCTGGAGATCCCTTCCATGTCCAGAGTGTAGGACCCCGTCTCAGGGATGGCTACCTCTGGAGATCCCTTCCATGTCCAGAGTGTAGGACCCCGTCTCAGGGATGGCTACCTCTGGAGATCCCTTCCATGTCCCTTGTAAATCTGCTTTTAGGTTATGATCTCAATGCACTTGGACGAATTGGTGCCTCAAGGTCATTTGACTGCTTTTAGGGGATTTTTTACTGAAAAATGTGTTTTTTAAATGATGTATAATAACATATTTTAATGTGAATATTGGTGTTTTTAATGCATATTTTGATATTGTGCTAAACAGGCCTCGGTCGCAGCATTGATACATTTTTACAAATAGTGTGGTGCTTTACTTCTATAGACGTTGGCTTTGACATGGATGGCATGGGCAGGGAGGAAGAGGAGGAGGAGGAGGAGGAAGAGCTAGACCAGGCAGAGCTGCAGAGGAGGAAAAAGAGGCTGGAAAGGGAGCAATGGCTACGAGAACAGGCGTGTATAGCATATGGGAGTTTATCGAACGCTTGGTGTGTGTCATTCTATTCTGTCAGGGGAAACTGGGGTGTATTCACTAGGAACCAAACGGGGAGGAACCGAGCTGAATTTATCCAATAGAAACTCTCGTATTTGTTGCAAAACTTTTTCTGTTTGCTACGTTTTGTACTAACGATTACACCCCTGGTCTGTCTTCTATGTGGTGTATCATATGTCTAACTCCTCTGTGTCCTTCTAGTCCGAAGCGCAGGCCAAGAAAGGCGAGGACTTTGACGTGGACGACGAAGAGGAGGACAGCCAGTTCATGAAGCTGGCTGAGAAACTACAGAGGAAAGGTGTGCTGATATGTAATGACACACAAGAAATCAGCGTTGTCACGGTACCAGAATCACGGTACTACGAAACCAGAGTTTCCATAGCTAAAAGGAAACTCAAAGCAGACCAAACTCTTTGGTCGTTTAAAAACCTACTGGAAAATATTGAGTGCTAAAGTTTGGAAGAGAAACGTGATTCTGGGCGATGACACAAGGCTGCTTGTTTACAACGTTGGGACGGTTTTCCTCAAGGAAATTCAGTCTGCCTCATGTTTCCTTTAAGCCTTTCTTTATCGCAATCCCTCCATCTCTTGTTTTCCAGAGCTGCCTCTTGCACCCGAGGCAGAGAAAGGCCCAGCTCAGAACCCCTTCCAGAGACCCTCTCAACCCACCATGGTCAGTACCTTCCTCATACTAGTCCAGACTCTATCTAGTCCAGTCTGGACTATTAATCACCCTCTAGTGTTACACTTAGGATTTTCACTGTTGTAAAATATGCTCTTTCTAAGAGTTTTTACTAGATGACAATGACCTCTATTCAACCTTTGACCCCGACAGTTGAGGAGGGGCTCGTTGCTCAGCCAGCCCCTCTCCGTGCTGCAGAAGCTGACCTGCATCTCTGAGGGGAACCCTCTAGCCCCCCGCAACACCCGAGGGTTTGTCTTCCAAAGCCTGTCGCCAGAGAAAGAGGCCCCTGCTGCGGAGGCACCCAAAAAACAGGTAGGTCCGACCACAGAGATATATAATGGTGTTATATACAGTGGCAAGAAAAAGTATGTGAACCCTCTGGAAATGCCTGGATTTCTGCATAAATTGGTCATAACATTTGATTTGATCTGATCTTCATATATGTCACAAAAATAGACAAACAGTTTTCTTAAACTAATAACACACAAACAATTATGTTTTCATGTCTTTATTGAACTCACCGTGTAAACATTCACAGTGCAGGGTGGAATAAGTATGTGGACCCTTGGATTTAATAACTGGTTGACCCTTGTGGTAGTTTTCTGTATTTATCAAATGAGACACAAACTAATAAGTGTCAGTTCTATTTAAACTAAACCTTTATTTACTTAGAAGTAAATGAAGCCGGTCACACCAGAGAGCAAGTATTGCTTTGCAATAAGGATGGCGGATCAACGCAACATTTTCTGTTGGGTTGAGCGCCCCGACACATTATGACACGGACCTTTTATAGCAAGGACACACCCCTTGAATGTTCATGACAAACAACGGATGTATGGAAAGGGTCACAAGGTTAAGCTTGATATATGAGGACCGGAATATCCCACCGCCAGATAACGTTTTCCACAGACTGTACAGAGGACCACCCGAGGGTGAGATTCACCCTGGTACCTCGTCTAACTCATTCTAACCCATCAATCGTCAGCTCCAGATACCCGTCTCAAGTCCAACCCTTGCCTTAGTAGACAGGAATGTACTTACTCTTCCCAGGATCAGTGCAACATCCGATGTCATACAATGGTTCTAGTCTCCACCCCAAATATCCTATCTCAGACCTGATCTCCCCAAGGCCGAAAGAGGGAGTAACTAGCACCCAGACACTGTGGAGCCACTTAATGAACCCATCCCTTCACATGGTTGGCCATAAGCCTATTCACACAGAACAAGGACATGTAATATACAAGCTTGAGTCTAAAAGGATACATTATATTAACAAAAGGTCACAGTCAATCATATAAGCATATTATGCAGATAAGACATCTTAATTATCCATGTTACCAATGTATTTCTGATTTTCCCCCAACAGCCTCCTTTGGCAGCAATAACCTCAACCAAACGTTTTCTGTAGTTGTGGATCAGATCTGCACAACGGTCAGGAGATTCTGGACCATTCCTCTTTACAAAACTGTTTCAGTTTAGCAATATTCATGGGATGTCTGGTGTGAACCGCTCTCTTGAGGTCATGCCACAGCATCTCAATCGGGTTGAGGTCAGGACTCTGACTGGGCCGCTCCAGAACGGGTATTTTCTTCTGTTGAAGCCATTCTGTTGTTGGTTTACTTCTGTGTTTTGGGTCGTTGTCCTGTTGCATCACCCAACTTCTGTTGAGGTTTAATTGGCGGACAGATAGCCTTACATTCTCCTGCAAAATGTCTTGATAAACTAGAATAAGCCCCAAACCATGATGCTCCCTCCACTATACTTTACAGTTGGGATGAGGTTTTAATGTTGGTGTTCTGTGTCTTTTTTTCTCCACAGTGTTGTGTGTTCCTTCCTTCCAAACAACTCAACTTTATTTTAATCTGTCCACAGAATATTTAGCCAGTAGCGCTGTGGAACATCCGTGGTGTCCTCCCATGAAAACCATTCTTGTTTAGTGTTTTACGTATCGTAGACTCGTCAACAGAGATGTTAGCATGTTCCAGAGATTTAGCTGTCTTTAGCTGACACTCTAGGGTTCTTCTTAACCTCATTGATGCTCTAGCAGTCATCTTTACAGGACGGCCACTCCTTTTATTTGATTTCTTATTTACAACGACGGCCTACAGGTTCAACCCCTATGGGTTCAACCCCTACGGGTTCAGCCCCTACGGGTTCAGCCCCTACAGGTTCAGCCCCTGGAGAAAAGTATTGTTAAGTGCCTTGCTCAAGGAAGCCGACAGGTTTTTCACCTTGTCGGCTCGAGTATTCAAACCAGCGACCTTTCGGATACTTGCCCAACACTCTAACTGCCAGGCTATATGAGTGTCTTAAACTTAGGTCTTCTGAGATCTCTTGTTTGAGGAATGGTTCACATCAGACAATGCTTCTTGTGAATAGCAAACTCATATCTTGTGAGTGTTTTTTATAGGGCAGGGCAGCTCTAACCAACATCTCCAATCTCGTCTCATTGATTGGTCAGCTGACTACTGACTTCAATTAGCTTTTGGAGTCGTTAGCCTAGGGGTTCATATACTTTTTCCAACCTACACTGTGAATGTTTAAGTTATGTATTCAATATAGACAAGAAAAATACAATTTGGGTTATTAGTTTAAGCAGACTGTGTTTGTCTATTGTTGTGAATTTTATGACCAATTTATGCAGAAATCCAGGTAATTCCAAAGTGTTCACATACTTTTTCTTGCAGCTGTATATCCGTTGTAAGTGTAATTCTATGGGCCCCAACACACAGAGGAGGATGAGCGTGCTTGTTGGTCAGTGTTTGTAAACTTATTATTATATATATATATATATATATATATATATATATAATAATATATCACTATCCATTACAAACTGTTTCTTCTATAGAATGATAACATCCATTACACATTTAAGAACACATGGTTTCTTCTGTACAGTCGTGGCCAAACGTTTTGAGAATGACACAAGTATTGGTCTCCACAAAGTTTGCTGCTTCAGTGTTCTTAGATCTTTATGTCAGTAGTTACTATGGTAACACTGAAGTATAATTACAAGTATTCCATAAGTGTCAAAGGCTTTCATTGACAATGACATTCAGTTTATGCAAAGAGTCAATATTTGCAGTGTTGACCCTTCTTTTTCAAGACCTCTGCAATCCGCCCTGGCATGATGTCAATTAACTTCTGGGCCACATCCTGACTGGCAGGCCATTCTTGTATAATCAATGCTTGGAGTTTGTCAGAAGTTGTGGGTTTTTGTTTGTCCACCCGCCTCTTGAGGATCGACCACAAGTTCTCAATGGGATTAAGGTCTGGGGAGTTTCCTGGCCATGGGCCCAAAATGTCGATGTTTTGTTCCCCGAGCCACTTAGTTATCACTTTTGCCTTATGGCAAGGTGCTCCATCATGCTGGAAAAGGCATTGGTCGTCACCAAACTGTTCTTGGATGGTTGGGAGAAGTTCTCGGAGGATGTGTTGGTACCATTCTTTATTCATGGCTGTGTTCTTAGGCAAAATTGTGAGTGAGCCCACTCCCTTGGCTGAGAAGCAACCCCACACATGAATGGTCTGAGGATACTTTACTGTTGGCATGACACAGGACTGATGGTAGCGCTCACCTTGTCTTCTCCGGACAAGGTGTTTTCCGGATGGCCCAAACAATCGGAAAGGGGATTCATCAGAGAAAATGACTCTACCCCAGTCCTCAGCAGTCCAATCCCTGTACCTTTTGCAGAATATCAGTTTGTCCCTGATGTTTTTCCTGGAGCGAAGTGGCTTTGCTGCCTTTCTTGACACCAGGCCATCCTCCAAAAGTCTCTGCCTCACTGTGAGTGCAGATGCACTCACACCTGCCTGCTGCCATTCCTGAGCAAGCTCTGCACTGGTGGTCCCCCGATCCCGCAGCTGAATCAACTTTAGGAGACGGTCCTGGATCTTGCTGGACTTTCTTGGGCGCCCTGACGCCTTCTTCACAACAATTGAACCTCTCTCCTTGAAGTTCTTGATGATCCGATAAATGGTTGATTTAGGTGCAATCTTACCAGCAGCAATATCCTTGCCTGTGAAGCCCTTTTTTTGCAAAGCAATGATGACGGCACGTGTTTCCTTGCAGGTAACCATGGTTGACCACTCTCCTTTTAAAGCTTCCAGTCTGTTATTCTGACTCAATCAGCATGACAGAGTGATCTCCAGTCCTCGTCAACACTCTCACCTGTGTTAACGAGACAATCACTGACATGATGGCAGCTGGTCCTTTTGTGGCAGGGCTGAAATGCAGTGGAAATGTTTTGGGGGGATTAAGTTAATTTTCATGGCAAAGAGGGACTTTGCAATGAATTGCAATTCATCTGATCACTCTTCATGACATTCTGGAGTATATGCAAATTTCCATCATCAACACTGAGGCAGCAAACTTTGTGGAGACCAATACTTGTGTCATTCTCAACTTCTGACCAGGACTGTAGAACTAAACAGTTTTTAGTTATTACTGTACTAGTTGTGATGTTGGACTTTGTAGTGTAGTACTGATATTAGACCATAGGGTGGCGCCAAAGGCCATAGCTGTCAATGTTTCACTGTCAATGTTTCACTGTTAAAAGCTGTGTTGCTGCAGTCACACACACATTTATTTTTTTATTTTTTTATTAGGCAAGTCCATTAAGAACAAATTCTTATTTACAATGACGGCCTACACTGGCCAAACTCGGACAACGCTGGGCCAATTGTGCGCCGCCCAATGGGACTCCCAGTCACAGCTGGTTGTGATACAGCCTGGGTGACTAGAACCATTGCTCACTCTAATCCATACTTTTTGTAATGTTTGCATATACTTCAACTTGGCTTTTAGCTGGAAATGTGTACAAATATTACAAAATCCGGACTAGATCTGTATGGAATATCTATTTCTATATTATTGTGTACAGTGAGTGTCCATGACAGACTGACCAGGTGAATCCAGGTGAAAGCTATGATCCCTTATTGATGTCACTTGTTAAATCCACTTCAATCAGTGTAGATGAAGGGGAGGAGACAGGTTAGGCAAGACAACAGATTGAAGTGCCTTTGAACAGGTTATGGTAGTAGGTGCCAGGCGCACCGGTTTGAGTGTGTCAAGAACTGCAACGCTGCTGGGTTTTTCACGCTCAAGTTTTCCGTGTGTATCAAGAATGGTCCACCACCCAAAGGACATCCAGCCAAACCAGCCAACTTGACACAACTGTGGTAAGCATTGGAGTCAACATGGGCCAGCATCCCTGTGGAACTCTTTCAACACCTTGTAGAGTCCATGCCCTGAAGAACAGAGGCTGTTCTGAGGGGAAAAGGGAGTGCAAGTCAATATTAGGAAGGTGTTCCTAATGTTTTGTACACTCAGAATAATCTCTGAACCGATCAGGGAAGCGGCATGAAACATGAATTTCCAATTTGTCTCAGGACATTGACATTGTCTTTTTTTAAAATTGGCTCTAATTTTATTTCGTCATAATGACGTTTAATGATAATTACAATAAAATGTGACCAGATCCTGCTATCCGTGTTAAGACTCTGTTTTTAAACGGAGACATAATTGATCTTTAAATGGTTGTAGTACTGCTCAGAGCGATACTGTAGATCCACAGACCTCAACAAACACAGCTGGACGTGTAGAATTATAATGGGACTCCATGCCTGCATCAAAATCTCCAAAATAATTACATTCCAGTAAGAATTAAGAATCCCTAAATGGGAATGTTATTGTAATGGGACATTTGCTGCTAATGTGGTGGTGATTTTCTTGTCAAGCGTTGTATTTCTGACTGGTTCTGGTCTATTATTTTAGCAACAGGAGTCATTTCTCATATTTAACTCTGAATATCTCTTTAATTTGCAGATTAAGAAGAGGAAACAAATCGAGGTTGTCCCCGGCTGCTAAGCGGCCATGTCGGGAAAACAACGCACCAGCAACCAAAGGACCCCAAAGAAGTATCTTCTGTTCCCTGGAGAACTGAGGTGCCCATCATTGTGCCTGTTGTACCAATTACACTCACAACATCCAGAGTGTACTACCACAACATTCACACTTTCTCCCAGGGCCACATTGGCTCTTTTGGACAACACTTGACTACTTCATTTGTATCCTGTAAATAGAATGGGTTAATGTTTTGTTTTTTTGTATTCTTATTTTTTTTATTTTTTTTTATCATGTATTTGTTTTTGAGTTTAAATTAAATAATTTGAACACATGCTCTCTTTTTTTCAGAATATTTTGTCTTCTACTCAGACAGGCAGGTTTCTTGTAGGGTCTTCAAAAGGTATTCATACCCTTTGACTTATTCCACATTTTGTTGTTAGTCGGAATTCAAAATGGATGAAATTGTTGTTGTTTTTCACCCATCTACACACTACCCCATAATGATGAAGTGAAAACATGTTTTTAGAAGTGTTTCATTTACAGTACATACTTTTTCACACCCCTGAGTCAATACATGTTAGAATCACTTCGGCAGCGATTATATTGTGACTGTGTCTTTCTGGTTGGTCTTGGAGCTTTGCACACCTCCATTGTACAATATTTGCCCTTAAGAAAATAAAATAATAATCTAAATTATTTTTGTTGATCATTGCTAGAAACTATTTTCATGTCTTGACATAGATTTTCAAGCCTTTTAAGTCAACTGTAGATCGGCCAATTGGGAACATTCACTGTCTTCTTGGTAAACAACTCCAGTGTATATTTGACCTTGTGTTTTAGGTTATTGTCCTGCTGAAAGGTGAATTCATCTCCCAGTGTCTGGTGGAAAGCAGACTGAACCAGGGTTTCCTCTAGGATTTTAACTGTGCTTAGCTCCATTCAGTTTCTTTTGTATCCTGAACCACCCCAGTCCTTAATGACTACAAGTATACCCATAACATGATACAGCCACCACTATGCTTGAACATATGGAGAGTGCTACTCTGTTTGGGGAAAATCAAACACTTTGTTTTCACAACAAAATGTGATTTGTTTTGCCACATTTTTGTAGTATTACTTTAGTGCCTTGTTGCGAACAGGATGCATGTTTTGGAATATTTTTATTCTCCAGGCTTCCTTTTCACTTAGGTTAGTATTGTAGAGTTACTACCATGTTGTTGATCCATCCTCAGTTAGGTTAGTATTGTGGAGTTACTACCATGTTGTTGATCCATCCTCAGTTAGGTTAGTATTGTGGAGTTACTACCATGTTGTTGATCCATCCTCAGTTAGGTTAGTATTGTAGAGTAACTATCATGTTGTTGATCCATCCTCAGTTAGGTTAGTATTGTGGAGTTACTACCATGTTGTTGATCCATCCTCAGTTAGGTTAGTATTGGGGAGTTACTACCATGTTGTTGATCCATCCTCAGTTAGGTTAGTATTGTGGAGTTACTACCATGTTGTTGATCCATCCTCAGTTAGGTTAGTATTGTGGAGTTACTACAATGTTGTTGATCCATCCTCAGTTAGGTTAGTATTGTGGAGTAACTACCATGTTGTTGATCCATCCTCAGTTAGGTTAGTATTGTGGAGTAACTACCATGTTGTTGATCCATCCTCAGTTAGGTTAGTATTGTGGAGTAACTACCATGTTGTTGATCCATCCTCAGTTAGGTTAGTATTGTGGAGTTACTACCATGTTGTTGATCCATCCTCAGTTAGGTTAGTATTGTGGAGTAACTACCATGTTGTTGATCCATCCTCAGTTAGGTTAGTATTGTGGAGTTACTACCATGTTGTTGATCCATCCTCAATTAGGTTAGTATTGTGGAGTTACTACCATGTTGTTGATCCATCCTCAGTTAGGTTAGTATTGTGGAGTTACTACCATGTTGTTGATCCATCCTCAGTTAGGTTAGTATTGTGGAGTTACTACCATGTTGTTGATCCATCCTCAGTTAGGTTAGTATTGTGGAGTAACTACCATGTTGTTGATCCATCCTCAGTTAGGTTAGTATTGTGGAGTTACTACCATGTTGTTGATCCATCCTCAGTTAGGTTAGTATTGTGGAGTAACTACCATGTTGTTGATCCATCCTCAGTTAGGTTAGTATTGTGGAGTTACTACCATGTTGTTGATCCATCCTCAGTTAGGTTAGTATTGTGGAGTTACTACCATGTTGTTGATCCATCCTCAGTTAGGTTAGTATTGTGGAGTTACTACCATGTTGTTGATCCATCCTCAGTTAGGTTAGTATTGTGGAGTTACTACCATGTTGTTGATCCATCCTCAGTTAGGTTAGTATTGTGGAGTAACTACCATGTTGTTGATCCATCCTCAGTTAGGTTAGTATTGTGGAGTTACTACCATGTTGTTGATCCATCCTCAGTTAGGTTAGTATTGTGGAGTTACTACCATGTTGTTGATCCATCCTCAGTTAGGTTAGTATTGTGGAGTTACTACCATGTTGTTGATCCATCCTCAGTTAGGTTAGTATTGTGGAGTTACTACCATGTTGTTGATCCATCCTCAGTTAGGTTAGTATTGTGGAGTTACTACCATGTTGTTGATCCATCCTCAGTTAGGTTAGTATTGTGGAGTTACTACCATGTTGTTGATCCATCCTCAGTTAGGTTAGTATTGTGGAGTTACTACCATGTTGTTGATCCATCCTCAGTTAGGTTAGTATTGTGGAGTTACTACCATGTTGTTGATCCATCCTCAGTTAGGTTAGTATTGGGGAGTTACTACCATGTTGTTGATCCATCCTCAGTTAGGTTAGTATTGTGGAGTTACTACCATGTTGTTGATCCATCCTCAGTTAGGTTAGTATTGTGGAGTTACTACAATGTTGTTGATCCATCCTCAGTTAGGTTAGTATTGTGGAGTAACTACCATGTTGTTGATCCATCCTCAGTTAGGTTAGTATTGTGGAGTTACTACAATGTTGTTGATCCATCCTCAGTTAGGTTAGTATTGTGGAGTAACTACCATGTTGTTGATCCATCCTCAGTTAGGTTAGTATTGTGGAGTAACTACCATGTTGTTGATCCATCCTCAGTTAGGTTAGTATTGTGGAGTAACTACCATGTTGTTGATCCATCCTCAGTTAGGTTAGTATTGTGGAGTTACTACCATGTTGTTGATCCATCCTCAGTTAGGTTAGTATTGTGGAGTAACTACCATGTTGTTGATCCATCCTCAGTTAGGTTAGTATTGTGGAGTTACTACCATGTTGTTGATCCATCCTCAATTAGGTTAGTATTGTGGAGTTACTACCATGTTGTTGATCCATCCTCAGTTAGGTTAGTATTGTGGAGTTACTACCATGTTGTTGATCCATCCTCAGTTAGGTTAGTATTGTGGAGTTACTACCATGTTGTTGATCCATCCTCAGTTAGGTTAGTATTGTGGAGTAACTACCATGTTGTTGATCCATCCTCAGTTAGGTTAGTATTGTGGAGTTACTACCATGTTGTTGATCCATCCTCAGTTAGGTTAGTATTGTGGAGTAACTACCATGTTGTTGATCCATCCTCAGTTAGGTTAGTATTGTGGAGTTACTACCATGTTGTTGATCCATCCTCAGTTAGGTTAGTATTGTGGAGTTACTACCATGTTGTTGATCCATCCTCAGTTAGGTTAGTATTGTGGAGTTACTACCATGTTGTTGATCCATCCTCAGTTAGGTTAGTATTGTGGAGTAACTACCATGTTGTTGATCCATCCTCAGTTAGGTTAGTATTGTGGAGTAACTACCATGTTGTTGATCCATCCTCAGTTAGGTTAGTATTGTGGAGTAACTACCATGTTGTTGATCCATCCTCAGTTAGGTTAGTATTGTGGAGTAACTACCATGTTGTTGATCCATCCTCAGTTTTCTCCTATCACAGCCATTAAACTCTGTAACTGTTTTAAAGTCACCATTGGCCTCATGGTGAAATCCTTAAACCGTTTCCTTCCTCTCCGGCAACTGAGTTAGGAAGGACGCCTGTATCTTTGTACTGACATGCTCAAAGCAGTGTCTGTTTTTTTTTATTTGTACCCATCTACCAATAGGTAACCCTTTTTTTGCAAGTCATTGGAAAACCACCTGGTCTTTGTGGTTGTTTGAAATACACTATTCCACTGGGGTACAGAGATGAGGTAGTCATTCAAAAATCATGTTAAACACTTATTGCACAGTGAGTCCATGCAACTTGTGACTTGTTAAGCACATTTTTACTTCTGTATGCAAGGCTTGCTGTAACAAAGGGGTTGAATATTTATTGACACAAGACAAGGAAAAAGACCCAACATTGAATAAAAGTAAAGATACCTTTAACTTCCTTTAACGCTGAACTAAAATACAAACACAGTTTCAGTTCATAAGGAAATAATAAATTAGTATGTGGGTCAGATAACCAGTCAGTATCTGGTATGACTGGCTGCATCACTGCTTGGTACGTGAGTCAGATAACCAGTCAGTATCTGGTATGACAGGCTGCATCACTGCTTGGTATGTGAGTCAGATAACCAGTCAGTATCTGGTATGACAGGCTGCATCACTGCTTGGTACGTGAGTCAGATAACCAGTCAGTATCTGGTATGACAGGCTGCATCACTGCTTGGTACGTGAGTCAGATAACCAGTCAGTATCTGGTATGACTGGCTGCATCACTGCTTGGTACGTGAGTCAGATAACCAGTCAGTATCTGGTATGACTGGCTGCATCACTGCTTGGTACGTGAGTCAGATAACCAGTCAGTATCTGGTATGACTGGCTGCATCACTGCTTGGTACGTGAGTCAGATAACCAGTCAGTATCTGGTATGACTGGCTGCATCACTGCTTGGTACGTGAGTCAGATAACCAGTCAGTATCTGGTATGACAGGCTGCATCACTGCTTGGTACGTGAGTCAGATAACCAGTCAGTATCTGGTATGACAGGCTGCATCACTGCTTGGTACGTGAGTCAGATAACCAGTCAGTATCTGGTATGACTGGCTGCATCACTGCTTGGTACGTGAGTCAGATAACCAGTCAGTATCTGGTATGACTGGCTGCATCACTGCTTGGTACGTGAGTCAGATAACCAGTCAGTATCTGGTATGACTGGCTGCATCACTGCTTGGTACGTGAGTCAGATAACCAGTCAGTATCTGGTATGACTGGCTGCATCACTGCTTGGTACGTGAGTCAGATAACCAGTCAGTATCTGGTATGACTGGCTGCATCACTGCTTGGTACGTGAGTCAGATAACCAGTCAGTATCTGGTATGACTGGTTGCATCACTGCTTGGTATGTGAGTCAGATAACCAGTCAGTATCTGGTATGACTGGCTGCATCACTGCTTGGTATGTGAGTCAGATAACCAGTCAGTATCTGGTATGACAGGCTGCATCACTGCTTGGTATGTGAGTCAGATGACCAGTCAGTATCTGGTATGACTGGCTGCATCACTGCTTGGTACGTGAGTCAGATAACCAGTCAGTATCTGGTATGACTGGCTGCATCACTGCTTGGTACGTGAGTCAGATAACCAGTCAGTATCTGGTATGACTGGCTGCATCACTGCTTGGTACGTGAGTCAGATAACCAGTCAGTATCTGGTATGACAGGCTGCATCACTGCTTGGTACGTGAGTCAGATAACCAGTCAGTATCTGGTATGACAGGCTGCATCACTGCTTGGTACGTGAGTCAGATAACCAGTCAGTATCTGGTATGACTGGCTGCATCACTGCTTGGTACGTGAGTCAGATAACCAGTCAGTATCTGGTATGACTGGCTGCATCACTGCTTGGTACGTGAGTCAGATAACCAGTCAGTATCTGGTATGACAGGCTGCATCACTGCTTGGTACGTGAGTCAGATAACCAGTCAGTATCTGGTATGACAGGCTGCATCACTGCTTGGTATGTGAGTCAGATAACCAGTCAGTATCTGGTATGACTGGCTGCATCACTGCTTGGTATGTGAGTCAGATAACCAGTCAGTATCTGGTAGGACAGGCTGCATCACTGCTTGGTATGTGAGTCAGATAACCAGTCAGTATCTTGTATGACAGGCTGCATCACTGCTTGGTATGTGAGTCAGATAACCAGTCAGTATCTGGTATGACTGGCTGCATCACTGCTTGGTATGTGAGTCAGATAACCAGTCAGTATCTGGTATGACAGGCTGCATCACTGCTTGGTATGTGAGTCAGATAACCAGTCAGTATCTGGTATGACAGGCTGCATCACTGCTTGGTATGTGAGTCAGATAACCAGTCAGTATCTGGTATGACAGGCTGCATCACTGCTTGGTATGTGAGTCAGATAACCAGTCAGTATCTGGTATGACTGGCTGCATCACTGCTTGGTATGTGAGTCAGATAACCAGTCAGTATCTGGTATGACAGGCTGCATCACTGCTTGGTATGTGAGTCAGATAACCAGTCAGTATCTGGTATGACAGGCTGCATCACTGCTTGGTATGTGAGTCAGATAACCAGTCAGTATCTGGTATGACTGGCTGCATCACTGCTTGGTATGTGAGTCAGATAACCAGTCAGTATCTGGTATGACTGGCTGCATCACTGCTTGGTATGGCAATAGCACCACCCTTGATCGCATGGCGCGACAGAGGGTGGTGTGAAGAGAAGGTCCAGCAGATGAACGGCACGACAATGGACCTCAGGAGCTCGTCACGGTATCTCTGTACATTCAAATTGACATCTATAAAATGTAATTGTGTTGGTTGTCCATAGTTTATGCCTGCTCATACCATAACAACACCGCCACCATGGGACACTGTTCACAACATTAACATCAGCTAACTGCTCGCCCACACAACGCCATACACTCTCCAGCGTGTCAGTGGCCATCGAAGGTGAGCGTTCAAAACCCTGGTGAGGGTGACGAGCACGCAGATGAGCTTCTCGACAGTTTGTGCAGAAATTCTTTGGTTGTGCAAACCTACAGTTTCATCAGCTGTCCAGGTGGCTGGTTGGACGTACTGCCAAATTCTCTATGACGACGTTGGTAGGGAAAAACAACATTCCTGCAGTCTGCACGCCAATTGCATGATACCTCAAAACTTGAGAAATCGGTGGCATTGTGTTTTGTGATAGAACTGCCCATTTTAGAGTGGCCTTTTATTGTCCCCAGCACAAGGTGCACCTGTGTTATTATCATGCGGTTTAATCAGCTTCTTGATATGCCACACCTGTCAGGTGGATGGATTATCTTTGGCAAAGGAGAAATCCTCACTAACAAGGATGTAAACAAATATGTGTTCGACAACGGGTATGGCAAAACCTTTATTTTTACTGCTCTGACGCTCTACGTTGGTAACCAGTTTATAATAGCAATAAGGCACCTCGGGGGTTTGTGGTATATGGCCAATATACCACGGCTAAGGGCTGTATCGTGTATTGTCCATATACCACGCCCCCTCTGGCCTTATTGCTTAAATAGAAAATGATGCAGTTCAGCCTCATTGTTGGAAACGAGCGACGTAATACTGATGTTTATCTTCTGACATCCTTCTTGTTGAGCCTACGTAAAACATTGCCTGTAACTAAAAATAATTTCTAAGACATAGTATTGTAAGTATTTTCTACAGGTCATGTTTTAATTCTGAGTTTTTAAGTAAATTGATCACATGTATTCCCTCACTAGCCTAGCATGCCTGTTAAGTGCTGGTTTGCTGCTAGCTGCTCTCATCATGTCATTTCTCTTTACACTGAAGTTAGCGTACATGTTGATTAGATACTAATCCTGTTTAGAACAGTATTCAAGCAGGATACGTACGTTTTCTATGTACAGTGTTGGTCAAGTATTGTATTCTTCACTATGCAACTCTGTTGTTCACTCTGTTGTGTGTTTATATTGCCTGTTAGTCTGAGCTGCTCCAATTATTTCCTTTTTCTCTATTGTTACAGTTTTATACCGTTTCAACTATAAAACTGGAGGTTTATGGGAAGCCTATCCCTGACTCTGCTTCAGTTCTTGATTGGAGTTTGACTGGCTGTCAAATACACCTTTAGGAGGACGGTACAGTAAAAAGGCAGATCTGCTACGGAAGTGGATCTATACACAGTACAACAGAACCTGCAACATGGAAGCTAAAGGAAAACAAGACATCCAACGTTCCCAGGTCAGTTCCAGAACGTTCCCAGGTCAGTTCCAGAACGTTCCCAGGTCAGTTCCAGAACGTTCCCAGGTCAGTTCCAGAACGTTCCCAGGTCAGTTCCAGAACGTTCCCAGGTCAGTTCCAGAACGTTCCCAGGTCAGTTCCAGAACGGGATCGTCAAGATCATCAGTTGCTGAAGCTACTAGAGCCCATGCCAGGGCAGAGGAAGCACACACCCACACATCCTTTCGCCGACAGAGAAGCTTGGATCGAGGTAGAAAAAGCTACATTTGTAGCGGAGGTAGATGCATTAAACCTTCATAGAGAGGCAGCCGCAGTACTGGCTCAGGAGGAGATCTGGGAGTCAGCGATAGAGCTACAGGATGAGGGACTCAACCCGCTAACATCAAAGGACATTGCTGAACGCACAGGCGAATACGTCAGGGAGCAGGCTGAGCTACATATCAGCCGTCCTTCCTCACCAAGCCTAGAACCAGAACACGATGACAGTAGGTCGCAATCCAATCCTGATGACACGCTAGCCACTTGGAAGACCCCAGGTTACGGCAACCGACCAACCCACTCACTCACTGTGAAGAGCGTCACAACTCAATGCTCACCACCCATCAACAATACAGACGCCCCTGCTGCTAAGGAATCACAACCCAAAAGAGAGCATGGTCAGCCATGGAACCCCCTAGCTCAGCCATGGAACCCCCTAGCTCAGCCCTACAACCCTCAGCAACACACATCTCTAGGAGACCAGACTCAAGCTCCTAACAGGATAGACTTTGCCAAATATCTAGCATGTTGTGAGTTGGTAAACACAGGACTCACACAATTCGGCGACCAACCTGAGAGTTTTAGGGCATGGAAGTCCTCATTCAACTATGCTAACAAATTGGCTGGGTATGGAGTCGTCACAACATGTAAACCTCAGTGAACGTCAACGACCCAAGTGCAGCCCTGGGACAGACTGAAGCAGTGTTACAGCTTATCAGTAGTCATAGAAACAGCTCTCTTCAAGAAGTTGGACAGCTTCCCCAGAATCTCTAGCAAAGACTATTCCAAGCTAATACTTGGAAATCTCCTGATGGAAGTTCAGCCGGCAAAAGAAGATGGAGACTTACCTGCTCTAACTTACCTGGATACCGTCTGTGGTATCAGCCCCATATTGGAACAACTGTCCTACGGCCTTCAGGAAAGATGGATTTCCCAAGGTACAAAAACAAAAACAACCCGTGCTTTCCTCCATTCTCCTTCTTCACAAAGTTCATATGCTATGAAGCAAGAACTAGAAACGACCCGAGCTTTTCCCTTTCTGATGGTGGCGGCAGAGGACCTGCGAGAAGCGAGTTCCCAGCCATGAGGAACACGTGAACCCCTATATCTGTAAACAAAATGGACGTGGCCACCACTGCTGATGACCCCAACACAGTATATATATTTTTTATTTAACCTTTATTTTACTAGGCAAGTCAGTTAAGATCAAAATCTTATTTACAATGACGGCCTAGGAACAGTGGGTTAACTGCCATGTTCAGGGGCAGAACATTTCTTATTATTTATTTTTATTTTTTGGCAAAAAATGTGGGGCTCAAAACAGGTGGGGCTCTGCCCTAAATGACGGGTCGCCACTGAACCTACAACTGCACAAGATTGCATCAAAAAGTGTGACTGATGGAGGCATTTCCCCCAGAAGGCCAAGCCAAGGGGTGTAAAAGATTTAGGCCTCAGAGGAGAAACCACACCCTTGCAACGCAGTCTTGGTTTATGCTGGAAAATAGTAACCGACACCTTCACCTTCGGAGTATCAGTCAGCAGCAAACCATTCACACGACGTGGAGTCCTGTCAACGGTAAACAGCCTCTTTGACCCTCTCTGCCTGGTAGCTCCAATAACCATACAGGGCAGAGCCATATGGAGGGAACTCTTCTCAGACACTTGTGAGTGGTATTCACCACTCCCCGAAAAAAAGCTGAAAGAATGGGAAGCATGGAGGGACTCACTACAGGATCTGAAGCAGCTCCATGTCGCATGCAGCTACACTAAGATCTCAGAGCTATGTGTGTTTTCTGATTCTTCCAACAAAGCCATTGGTGCAGTGGTGTACATCAGAGTCACTGATGAAGATGGACAAAGTGAAGTGGGCTTTGTTTTGGGAAAAGCCAAGTTAACCCCTCAATCTGAGCCTACCATACCCCGCCTTGTGGAACAGTGTTGGCAGTAGAATACTATGGGGTATTGTGACCAACACAATCTCAATTTAATCCATTTTAAATTCAGGCTGTAAAACAACAAAATGTGGAAAAAGTAAAGTGGTTTGAAGACTTTCTGAAGGCTCTACATCTGACATTGAAGGGCTGAATCTTAGTTGGGGAAGTGTCACTCTCGCTCCCTCTCTCTCTCTACACCTTCATTTTGATCAGTCTTACCTTAGCTTCAGAATACAAACCATAGAATTATCAGTTTACTCAGAGAGGACCACTCTTGGTCCACCCATCCTCTGGTGTCCTCTCGAGGCTCAGAGAGGACCACTCTTGGTCCACCCATCCTCTGGTGTCCTCTCGAGGCTCAGAGAGGACCACTCTTGGTCCACCCATCCTCTGGTGTCCTCTCGAGGCTCAGAGAGGACCACTCTTGGTCCACCCATCCTCTGGTGTCCTCTCGAGGCTCAGAGAGGACCACTCTTGGTCCACCCATCCTCTGGTGTCCTCTCGAGGCTCAGAGAGGACCACTCTTGGTCCACCCATCCTCTGGTGTCCTCTCGAGGCTCAGAGAGGACCACTCTTGGTCCACCCATCCTCTGGTGTCCTCTCGAGGCTCAGAGAGGACCACTCTTGGTCCACCCATCCTCTGGTGTCCTCTCGAGGCTCAGAGAGGACCACTCTTGGTCCACCCATCCTCTGGTGTCCTCTCGAGGCTCAGAGAGGACCACTCTTGGTCCAGACTTAAGATAATTGCAGTTTATGATCTAATGATTATGATAAGTGGCTAATAACAGAGCCTCATTAGCAGTACTTTTAATGACCGCTTTTATGTCTCCATCTCATTAGTCCATGGTGATTTAGCAGCAGGTCTCGGGGTTAGGGACTGCAGGAAGGCTCATTACACATCATTAGGGGCTGGAATGAACCCCTCTTAGCTTTAGGCTGAGACTTAAATCCTGCTTTTGTTTATTCAATCATAACATTTGAAAGACGGTGGGAGGTTATGTGAAGTGTTTTAATCGGGCCTGACCCAACACTATCTAGACGACAAAGCCGTTTTATTTTACTGCCAACCGAGAAGAGGCTAGAATAATTGACCAGAAACATGAACTCTTTCACTCTCCGTGATGCACTCCAAGGGGAGGAACATCTTAATGAAAGGGGTTTGACTTATTTAGCGTGTCTTGGCCGATTTGACTATCTCTGTTAGAGAAGAGAAAGCTGGAGGCCCACTGTACTCTGCTTTTCTGTACAGTATCTGCCGCTATTGTGGTGTTGTGAGCTGACAGTATAGCCATTGGTCGCTCCCCTCGGCCACTGTCACAGTAAGGACTGGTGTTGCTGAAGATGAAGTGGAACTGAGGGAAGTGGGTCATTACTCGGGGCTGTGTAAACATTTAACAAGGTCTTATTCGCTAGGTAAGTCATGCTCTTTTTATTAAATGCCTGTGTGTGAGATGGGTGGTTATGAGTTGCCTCGGTTGCTCTGTAACTGAAGCACAATATTTATTTACCGCCCCAAGGGACTTCGCAGATGACCATGCGTCGTCTGAACATTTGGTTCTCAATGTTTCTTTTTTTCCGGCCTTGTTGCTATCTGTTTCTCTATATCGGTGTCCTGCTCCACGGTTCTGTGTTCGGTTTTGGAAGATAGAAATTAATTTGCATGTGACGAGGCCGCGGGCTGCCGCTGTGTTTGATGTATTTTTCATGTGCTTAGGCTATTATTGAATGATGGGGAGGAGGAGGGGGAACAGCCTGGAGGTGCGACACTTGAACGGGGATGTTGTTGAAGTGGAAAGGGATTGAGAAGGAGAGATTGGGTGAAGGGGGGCGAGGGGATCGTGCGCTCTTCTGCCGCCAGCGACTGCATGTCAGGGAATGGGGAGGGCGTATACTTGCAAAGTCTGTCTGATGTACCACACCTCCAACCTGAAAACACACTCACACTCAACACAGGCGTTCTCTATGATCTAATACCGACAGATACACAGTCACCAGTTTAAAGCAACACAATGCAACAAATAGCAGTCTGTCTCCCTTGACAAAACGAGCATGTATTATATAGGTAACATTTAAGCAGCCTATAAACAAATGTTCGTTTGTGGCATGTACTTTCCTGGTCGTACCTTCCCTTTAAAAAACAAGGATATGATGAGACATTCCAATGTAATTTCTGCAGCACTCTTTCAGAAGTCTCCGTCCGACCTTCCCTGCCCGGTTTAAGGAGTGAGTAATTGGGTAGGCTAGCAGTCCATTCTATCAGAGCGCTAGAGTGGATGGATAGATTGTGTATAGAGCGGAGGTAGGGGGGTTCCTCTACGAAGCACTTGTCTACTAAACGGTAAGACAAGGCCCTACTATGAATCAACTCAACCATTTGACAATCAGAATTATTATGTAACCGGCGAATGAAATAAGCAATGCTACCGTTTTTTTGTATGAGTGGGAAAGAGGCTGCGGCCGAGAGAGGAGGACACGGATATGTGGTGAGCTGATAGCGCTGCTGCTATAGGGCTATGCTATTACGTAACGCGCAATGGAGATTCGTTCATCTTTGTATTAACTTCATAAAAACGCGTTTTTATTATGACATTTTTTTTCTCAAACCACATTATGTGGCCTATTTAGGATAATATTACATCTCGATCTTTATGTTATGATCTATAGCCGATATGCTTTCATCGAGCATCGTCGTTCCTTCATAACATATCACATCTATTTCCGTTTTTATTCTGCTAAACGAATTAATCGAAAGGAATGTTAAAGCATTATTCTGTTTAGTTTCGGATTTTCACGAATCAGAGCATGTGGTGCATTGAGAACAAAACGGACATGTTAGACTAATGACGCATCCTGTAGTTGGCCGCTTTTATACTCTGCATCTTAACATAGGCTACACAAAGGATGGAAATGCGTTTTATTGTTGGGCTATTGCAGGAATCTCAAACGAATAGAAAACATCCGATTAATATGTTATATCTCATCACCGAAATGTCTTTTTTTTTATTTGTATAACTTCATGCTCCGTAATCGAGCGTCAATATTTACATCAGTGCCAGTGGCGCGAGCTGGAACGTTATTTGCTGTCCTTCAGCACCACGTGCCTACGCATCATGGGACAGATGAGTGACAGTACCCCCAAGTCAGGATTATATAAATTTCCATTCTGAGGAGACATGTAAGTATTTGATGGTAATATAAGTGGAGTGCAATTGGACGCACGGAGCAGCTCTTCTTTACCATATTAGAAAACGAAGGAACGGCAATGATGGCGTGCAGATTAACTGGTATTAGGCTAATATCAAACATATTGTGAGTTATGCGGCAGTATCAAATTAGAGCATGCAGGGATTAACCTTGAAACAATCGCTTTAACTAACTTTCACATCTTATTTCATCCCTTTTCTCTCTCCTTTTCTAAACAGTGAATCTCAGTCAAGGTCAAGAAGAATTGATTCTCAGTCAAGAAGAAGTGAGTTTCAGCCAACGAAAATGCTTCACCAGGACCGACCCGTGAATCCCCAGTACGGAGGCCAGGGAGGCGGCTCCTCCTCACTGCGGATCCCCAGCAACAACAGCCAGCAGCAGGAAAGCAACAGGAAGCAAAGCGAAAAGGACGGCAACTTCAATTTCTTGGGTCAAGATGATGACTTCATGACGGGAGGGGACGAGAACCGCAACCAGGTGTGTCCTCGTAACCTGGGCCTGTTGGGCCGTGACCAGCCCCACCCTCCCTCATCCTCTTCCAATCACTATGGTCCGGGGCCCCTGTCCCCGCTCACCCGCCTCCCCTGCTGGAGCCCCCTGGAGACCCCTGGAGCCCCCTGGAGCCCCCTGGAGCCCCTGCCTGAGATTGAGAGTGGGAACAATGGGTACGGAAGAGTCCCCCCTGACGGCGCAGAGGAGGGCAAGATGGAGGAGGAGATGGGGAGGATGAGCGATGACGAGAAGGAGAAAGAAGAGCTGGGGGGAGTCAGCATGAAACAGGGAGTGGTGGTGGAAAAGGAGGAGGTGGAAGTGGAGGATCCGGAGGAATGGGGCGACAGCGACTCAGAGTTTGAGTTCAGCTACAGGTCCAGCGGCAGCCTGTCCTCTCTCAATATGGAGAGCGGAGGCGAGGGGGCTGGGATGGGAGGGTGGGACCACATTGGAGTGGGGGAGCCCAAGGCCAACCACCACCAGGGGAGCGACCAGGGTACCCCTGCCGCCCCTGCAGACCCCCATACCCCCTCTTTGACCAGGAAGTGGCACGACAAGACAGAGAGGAAAAGGAGCGGCAAGCCTCTGAGAACGGGGAAAAGCCTGCTGGACGGGGGAGCGTTGTCGGACTCGGACACGGATTGCGGAGAAGTACCCGAACTGGAGGAAGCCGTGTGGACCCTGAGGGACAGCGAGCGCTTCAAGGCCCAGGAGATGGAGAAGCACCAGGTCCAGCTGACCATGTACCGCAGGCTGGCTCTGATCCGTTGGGTCCGCACCCTGCAGGGCCGCGTCCAGGAGCAGCAGAATCGCCTCCAGTCCAGCTTTGACGTCATCCTCGACCACAGGAAGGAGCTGCTGCGCATGGGCGCTGCCACCACTGCAACTGCCAGCGCCAGCCAATCGTAGAGCAAGAAGGAAGAGCTGCGGCCATAACAGGAAGTGGTCTCCAGCAGAGATAGGACAATCGCTGAAGGGGAATACAAAGGCATTGTTGCCATTGGTGATGGTTATTGTGCTTGTTTTGTGCCAGACTTTAATTTTCCCGAAACTAGACAATCTCCAAAAATCATCTGAGATTTCACTCTGTTGTGGTGTTTTAATAAATGAGTAATGCAGTTATATTTGTATTTATTGTCGATTTCCAAATATATCCAAGTCATCTTTCTTTCTGAGAGCCAGTTTAGCTTGTTTCACCCCAATCTGTCAGAATATATAACATATTATATGAGATTACAAGTTTATTAAGAGATTAATGAATGCTTGTATCTTAAAATGTTCTATACAGTGGGGAGAACAAGTATTTGATACACTGCCGATTTTGCAGGTTTTCCTACTTACAAAGCATGTAGAAGTCTGTAATTTTTATCATAGGTACACTTCAACTGTGAGTGACGGAATCTAAAACAAAAATCCAGAAAATCACATTGTATGATTTTTAAATAATTAATTTGCATTTTATTGCATGACATAAGTATTTGATCACATACCAACCAGTAAGAATTCCGTCTCTCACAGACCTGCTAGTTTTTCTTTAAGAAGCCCTCCTGTTCTCCACTCATTACCTGTATTAACTGCACCTGTTTGAACTCGTTACCTGTATAAAAGACACCTGTCCACACACTCAATCAAACAGACTCCAACCTCTCCACAATGGCCAAGACCAGAGAGCTGTGTAAGGACATCAGGGATAAAATTGTAGACCTGCACAAGGCTGGGATGGGCTACAGGACAATAGGCAAGCAGCTTGGTGAGAAGGCAACAACTGTTGGCGCAATTATTAGAAAATGGAAGAAGTTCAAGATGACGGTCAATCTCCCTCGGTCTGGGGCACCATGCAAGATCTCACCTCGTGGGACATCAATGATCATGAGGAAGGTGAGGGATCAGCCCAGAACTACACGGCAGGACCTGGTCAATGACCTGAAGAGAGCTGGGACCACAGTCTCAAAGAAAACCATTAGTAACACACTACGCCGTCATGGATTAAAATCCTGCAGCGCACGCAAGGTCCCCCTGCTCAAGCTAGCGCATGTCCAGGCCCGTCTGAAGTTTGCCAATGACCATCTGGATGATCCAGAGGAGGAATGGGAGAAGGTCATGTGGTCTGATGAGACAAAAATAGAGCTTTTTGGTCTAAACTCCACTCGCTGTGTTTGGAGGAAGAAGAAGGATGAGTACAACCCCAAGAACACCATCCCAACCGTGAAGCATGGAGGTGGAAACATCATTCTTTGGGGATGCTTTTCTGCAAAGGGGACAGGACGACTGCACCGTATTGAGGGGAGGATGGATGGGGCCATGTATCGCGAGATCTTGGCCAACAACCTCCTTCCCTCAGTAAGAGCATTGAAGATGGGTCGTGGCTGGGTCTTCCAGCATGACAACGACCCAAAACACACAGCCAGGGCAACTAAGGAGTGGCTCCGTAAGTGTCAGGACTCTAGTTTGATCATCAGCCTTTCTGTTGTATTTGTCTTAATTGTCAGTTTCTCTCACTCTGCCATCACAGCTGCACCTCATTCTAATCAGTGCTCTGCTTTCCTTACACACACCTGTCTCCCATTTTGCATTGATTTTCTCCACTACTTGTGCTTATCTCGTACTTTGCTTCTCTGTCAGTGTGTCTTGGTTTCCGTCCGTTTCACTACTGTCCTAAACCAGAATTGATCTAGTTGTGCCTGGCTTACATTCTGTCTGTTTATTTAATCTTGTTTTTCCCCTCTGATTTGCCCAGTCCCTGTACTCAATCCTGTTTTGGCTTGCTCACCCGGTTTTGATCTTCTGCCCTTGTTTTGGACTATTGACTTGGCTCTACCCCCGGGGCTGTGGATCTGCCTCTGGTTTTGACCCCTGCCTGCCCTTGGATTTCGCCTCTGTCCTGCCCTTCGCTCGGTGGCTCGGCTGCAATTTATAATTGTGTTTTGTTTCTTTTCTTTACTTTTTGGACAATAAATTGAGTTATCTGCTAATCTGCTCTTGGATCCCTTTTTATCCCATCACCAGTAACAGTAAGAAGCATCTCAAGGTCCTGGAGTGGCCTAGCTAGTCTCCAGACCTGAACCCAATAGAAAATCTTTGGAGGGAGCTGAAAGTCCGTATTGCCCAGCGACAGCCCCGAAACCTGAAGGATCTGGATGGAGGAGTGGGCCAAAATCCCTGCTGCAGTGTGTGCAAACCTGGTCAAGAACTACAGGAAACGTATGATCTCTGTAATTGCAAACAAAGGTTTCTGTACCAAATATTAAGTTCTGCTTTTCTGATGTATCAAATACTTATGTCATGCAATAAAATGCAAATTAATTATTTAAAAATCATACAATGTGATTTTCTGGATTTTTGTTTTAGATTCCGTCACTCACAGTTGAAGTGTACCTATGATAAAAATTACAGACTTCTACATGCTTTGTAAGTAGGAAAACCTGCAAAATCGGCAGTGTATCAAATACTTGTTCTCCCCACTGTATATGTGTACGCTGTGCAATTTTATTTGGCTCTATAAATGTGATATAATCCATGCCAAAAAATATTCAAAATACAACATTAAATTATTTTTTGTTTTATATCATGTTTGTCTTCTCCATAATAATACAATTGTTTTAGAGTTATTTGTGTTTGTTTGAGTTGATCATTTATAAGGTTAGGAAGATGTTGGGATTTTACTAGTTCAACGCTATAAACCCCACATCAATGTCAGATCACAGAAAGGTGTGGATTAGCAGTGTATGAGAACAAGTAGGATATGTCAGATAGCTTATATCCAACACATGCTAATACACTACATGACCAAAAGTATGTGGACACCTTCTCATCGAATATCTCATTCCAAAATCATGGGCATTAATATGGAGTTGGTCCCTCCTTTGCTGCTATAACAGCCTCCACTCTTCTGGGAAGGCTTTCCACTAGATGTTGGAACATCGCTGAGGGGACTTACTTCCATTCAGCCACAAGAGCATTAGTGAGGTAGGGCACTAATGTTGGGTGATTAGGCCTGGCTCAATGTCGGCAGTCTATTTCATCCCAAAAGTGTTTGATGGGGGTTGAGGTCAGGGCTCTGTGCAGGCCAGTCAAGTTCTTCCACACCGATCTCGACAAACCATTTCTGTATGGACCTCGCTTTGTGCACGGGGACATTGTCATGCTGAAATAAGAAAGGGCCTTCCCCAAACTGTTGCCACAACGTTGGAAGCACAGAATCGTCTAGAATGTCATTGTATGCTGTAGCGTTAAGAACCATGAAAAACGGCCCCAGACCATTATTCCTCCTCCACTAAACTTTACAGTTGGCACTATGCATTCGGCAGATAGCGTTCTCCTGGCATCCGCCAAATCTAGATTTGTCCATTGGACTGCCAGATGGTGAAGCGTGATTCATCACTCCAGAGAACGTGTTTCCACGGCACCAGAGTCCAATGGAGGCGAGCTTTACACCACTCCAGCCGACGCTTGGCATTGCACATGGCAGTCTTAGGTTTGTGTGCGGCTGCTCGACCATGGAAACCCAATTCATGAAGCTCCAGACGAACAGTTCTTGTGCTGACGTTGCTTCCAGAGGCAGTTTGGAACTCGGTAGTGAGTGTTGCAACTGAGGACAGACGATTTTTACGTGCTTCATCACCCGGTGGTCCCGTTCTGTGAGCTTGTGTGGCCTACCACTCCGCGGCTGAGCTGTTGTTGCTCCTAGATGTTTCCACTTCACAATAACAGCACTTACAGTTGACC
The DNA here is from genome assembly GCA_023634145.1 of Thymallus thymallus. Lineage (NCBI taxonomy): Eukaryota > Metazoa > Chordata > Actinopteri > Salmoniformes > Salmonidae > Thymallus > Thymallus thymallus. The sequence continues at coordinate 1,321,539 of CM042396.1, read as the reverse complement.
GGGGCAGCTCTAGCAGGGCAGACATTTTAGGAAAGGTTGGAAAGGTGGCATCCTATGACGGTGCCGCGTTGAAAGTCACTGAGCTCTTCAGTAAGGCCATTCTACTGCCAATGTTTGTCTATGGAGATTGCATGGTGGTGTGCTCGATTTATACACCTGTCAGCAACGGGTGTGGCTGAAATAACCGAATCCACTCATTTGAAGGGGTGTCTACAAACTTTTGTATATATCGTGTAATTATTTGACCTTCAATTTGAGATTAACGAATTGATCCTATTCATAAAGCAGTTCTAGAACAGTTAAAGCCTTTTTGTATTCTTTGTTTAAATATATAATTTGCAGCCTCTGGTCCATGACCTTTCAGTACAATCTTCCATTCAGCAGCACAAAGTTCGTTTGTATCGCCTCATCATGACTGTGTTCTGTTGGTGGTCTGATAGCTGTGTGAGGACCGTGCATCAATCTTTATAGGCATGGTTACTGCGTCTCTCGTCGCCGCGGGCAGGGAACGTCTAGCCGTGCTCTGTGTGTGTGTGTGTGTGTGTGTGTGTGTGTGTCTGTGTGTGCTTCCAGAGATACCAGCCTTCGCCACCTAATCTGCAGTCTCAGTTGAGTTTGTCCTGCAGGGTCCGGTCCCCCGGGGAATCTGTCAGTTTGCGCCCCGGGGTCCGGCGGTCCCATCCGGCCCGGTGAGCAGCCACCGGTCCAGTCCCGCAATATGAGCCAAACCTCGGGGCAAATTTGGGATAATCCTCGGTTATACCTCCGAACTCCAGGCGCTCAGGATTATGTTCTAAAGCTTATCACCCTTCCTGGACGCAGGCATGACAGTGAACGTGTGAGAGAATTAACATATTTATCTGTTGTTTATTGGCTTTTAAGATGTATGTATGTAGGCCATCAAAAGGGGAAGCGGCTGGGATAACACGTTTTGTTATTGTCCTGTGTACAAATACCGTTTCCAAAAAGCGCGGAGAAACAGGGCACGAGGGGAACAAAACCTCTTGAGGATATAAAATCACCATGATGTAGTTAGGCAGGCAGTGAAGTTCAAATGCAAAGGCACATTTTACCTATAGGCCTGTAGCCTATAAAATTAAATGGGATGGAGTTGTTATTCTCTCTTGTTACCTATTAGCCTCAACTCCACAAAGGGCCAATTCAAGCAAATGTCTCTTTAAGGAAAAAAAGTTTTATTGGATGCACATTGTAACTCAATTCGGTATTCTGTGCAGTGTCTAACGTTAAACACTGTCCCCTCACCCTGAACACTTCTCTTCGTCTCAGCGACACTGTATAATAGGTTCGCCACACGACGGGACACGAGGCATGTGTGATGGAGGCCCTGCTGAGCGCGAAGAGCGGCACGGGTGTAAGAGCACCCTGCCCGGGGAGAAGCACACGCACCGGAGAGCGGTTAAAACGAGCGAAGATAAAGTTAGCAACGCAGTTTGAGGCGTTTTCTCTCAAATTATCGCGGAGGAGAGAGAGGTGCACACGGTTGTTCCTCGTGACAGCCAAATCGGTGTCAAGTGTTTCCAAGTCTGTGTGACCCTGCGATATTCGCGAAATAACAATTCACCTGCTCATTACACTCCAACAATTGACTGCATATAATGTACTTTTCAGACTTTTAGGGCAATTGTGTAGACATACTATCTGGCAACTTTGCCACTCCGTGCGCGCATTCGTGCGTAAGGTGGATTTCGATAGCAGTGGTGTTCTGCCTTAAACGCTAACCATTATCATGAATTGGGCTATATTTTGTCTCAATGATATTGCATTGATTTAGCTTACCCCATGTATTTCTGAAAACCATGAATTGATCGATCATAGTCCAGGTCAGGCTAGTCCATCCCATGCGTAATGGTCCCATAACGCATGGTGGTAATTTTCTATGATTTGCCTATTGTTAAAGTGTTTTCTTTCCCATTACTCAGTCACGTCTTTTTCGCAAGACAATGACAACAATCCCACAGTAGCCCAATAAAACGGAGCGAAATAAGAAACCTATATTTTAATCCAGCAGAGGGCGACTCTAAATCACATAGCTCCTTTTGTCACTTAACTAAAAAAGAAATCAAATTGCGTGTTAAGAACACAAGGGGGCACTCTTCTGCATGAGCCAATGAAGTAGCTTCAGTTCAGCCCCTGTGTTTTGTGAGTTGGACATATAGGCAGGGGCCTACTACCCAATGCTGTCTGATGAGTCCATAGAGCAGACTCTCTCTCTCTCCCCTCTCTGTCTTCCCTCTGCCTGATGTAGTGTGACAGTGTGCTAGCCCCCAGCACTCTGTTGGCGTGGAAACAATCAGCTTTGACAGAAAGGGGGTGGTGGGGGATTGGGGAGAAGAAGGGCAGGGGGCTGCGGCCCGCGGCCTGTGTATGATGAACTGAATAGAAAGACCTGTCGCTGAAAGAGAAAGAGCAAACATACAGCAGGATAGATAGATAGATAGATAGATAGATAGATAGATAGATAGATAGATAGATAGATAGATAGATAGATAGATAGATAGATAGATAGATAGATAGATAGATAGATAGATAGATAGATAGATAGATAGATAGATAGATAGATAGATAGATAGATAGATAGATAGATAGATAGATAGATATGTTTACTGGTAATTAATGTCACTTTTACCAATGATCCACATGACAAATTGAAAATAAACTAATATTTACCATAAACCATTCATTCAGTATATATGTCCTTCGTGAGTATGACATTGTGTGGGTGGTTTGTTAGTACTGTACTGTACTGTGCTTTTTCTTTGTTTCACATTGACATTTTATTGGTTCATTTCCAGCCAGGCTTTGAATGATTTTCTTGTATGTATCAGTATCTACAGCAGTGAATTTGAATTTAATGAATGAATGGAAAAGATCCTCATAGAAATACTAGGCACGTTTTAATTCATGAACTGAATTTCAAACCACTTCCTGAATTGCATGAATTGTAAATGGTTAGCAAATGCTCACACTACCTTCAGTAGTACAAGTAGGCTATATCATCATAACATTTACAGTGCTGTGAGGATAGAAATTGTACACAGAGCCTTAACAGAGTGCTTTATAAATACCAAGAAGAGTCAGGGATGGACAAGATATGTCCTTATATAAAGAATGGGATGTGCTCTTTGCATCACATGAAAATTAATTCATCCACACACTCTGCTTTTGATTTTAATATGATGTTGAAAATGTTCAAGGTCAAATGTATCATTGGTCAAAAGGCGTACATATTGTAACGTTATTATTGAAATGTATGCTAGGCCTAATAATGATACTATTCTACCACAACCTAGAGGCCTTATTGACATATATCTTAATGGATTCATAAAAGGCCTGTATTAGTTTTGTGTCTTTTTATAAAATGGCCTCATTCATCCTGACTAACGTATCATCACCTTGTTAATGCAGCTCATTGTAGGCGTTTCTTAATTTAGAATATTTAAGAAACTTGTTGGCTGACATAAAATGATGACCCTGAATATGACCACACCAAATTAGCCTATGCCTATACAGTGAGCCTATAGGCCTATATTGCAATGTACTGACATGGCTTTCGAAATATTAGGCCCTCTGAAGTCCTGCATCACTGATCATTTCCATGCCTGCTTGTCCAAGTCTGAGAGGGTTCCCCGGGACTTTCTGAATGTGGAGGTCTGAGACTGAGAGCCTGTTGGTGGGGTCTGGGGTATAAGGTTCAGCTGTCTCGGCTGCTTTAACCAGCTAATAAATATGAAAACAGCGGGTTAAAACTTTTATTCGTTCTCTGCTTGAAAGGATTATACCCTTCTATAGAGTCCCATGTAAATCCCGAAACCTCATAATGCCCAATGTTGTCCCATAAAACTGTGTTGGACAATAGAGAGATAAAGGGGGCTTTTTCACGCATAAGGGGTTTTCACAAGAGCACATTGAGAGAAGCCCCTCCGCGACACGCCCATGGATTATGTGGCTGTCGGTGAAAGCGCTCCTGGGAGCGGCAGGTGCGTGTACCAGACACGGGGGTCGTGCGGCCGGCGACCATATAGGGGAGCTGACTGTGTCGAATGCGCGCAGCTGCCAGCTGGAATTTGTTCAGAGATTGTCACTTCCATTTAAACTTGCTCTTTTTCACCCCCTTGAGATGAAGTGGTCTCTCGTGCCCAGGTTCCCTTGACGTCCTCTCCCGGTTTAGAGACGAAAGGGACCGCTAAACGGTGACACCTCATCCCGCCTCAGCACCGTGAAATTGTGGATTAAACCGATAAGCGGTGCCACTGATATCGACCTCGCATTTCTTCAGGACGTATAATTGAATGCCAAAATCTAAGAAGGCAAGGTTAAACAAAGTCTTAACACAATAATGTCTATTCCCTCGACACTTCAATTCAAGACCCAGATTTCTAAATCATGATCCGCCACATCGGCCAGTCTGTTGGTTAGTGTGAAATTGGTCTTGCAATATTGCAGTAACTTATCAAATAAAACAGGTTACAGTCTAGCCTACTGAGCCAATTAGGATAGCTCACAAATCTATGCTGATGTTGTCTAAATTCTGTGTGAAAGTCTGTGTGTGAAGATCAAGAATCTTATCTCTGTAAATTGAACCATGTTAAAATGCTTGAGCCACAACCTCATCTTCCAGGCTGTTTTTATCTTTCAGTGTTTAGAAAAAGACAAGCATATTTATTGTTTTTTTGTAAAGCGCTTTAGCCCGTGTAGGCTATTCCCTCAAATGGTTTGCACCATGCACCTTGATCCATAATCTCTGTCGTTCAAACCATGTCCCATTCCAGCAGCTCGCCCCTTAGGGCAAGTTGGGTCCATACATAATCCTCCCGAACTCCGTCACGTATCCCACTGGGGTCTGGCTAAAGTGCTACGTCTGTCAAAGCACAACATTGTCTGCTTTTCACACCATTTCTGGCAAAAAATGATTAATTCCCCTTATAAATACAAACAGTGAGACTAAATAACAGCAACATTTATAATCAAACACAACCGTACAGTGTGTGTGTGTGTGTGTGTGTGTGTGTGTGTGTGTGTGTGTGTGTGTGTGTGTGTGTGTGTGTGTGTGTGTGTGTGTGTGTGTGTGTGTGTGTCGATTTAGTGGTTTGTGTAGATACACCGATATAAATCATAATATTCTACTTGCTGTCTCGTGCGGCTCCAACCCATGAGCCTCTCTGCTGTATCCACGGCTGCCAGAACGGACAGTGAGTGCTACAGCAGCAGCAAGTGAATAAGATGAAAGATGAAATAGTGTGATAAACTGGTGGATAATCATCTTTTCATTAAACTTTCATCCCGGGCTAACTTCAATATTCAAGAGCCTAATTACATTTCTTGTATCTTTTTTCTTTAACAAGAGCAGTCAGGGTGAGTTTATCTCGCTTAAGGGTTCAGTGAGAGCATCATTACTGAGTGGCCACGGGGGAGTTGACCCATCTCTCATGTGCTGGGCAGGAACCAGACTGAGAGATGGAACAGGGTGGCTGATGGGGGTCTAAATAAAGGATAGACAGACAGAGAGGTGTATAGATTTTCCGGGCGGATAGTGGAAAGATGTGTGCATTGTGATGTTGTGCCATAAACAGTGTGCGAGTGCGCGCCACTCTGATCTAGTCGCTTTCTTTCTCTCGCTCTCTCTCGCTCTCTCTCGCTTTCTGTGTGTGTGTGTGTGTCAGTGTATTAGCAGTCAGCGCACTGAAGCCCAGGGGCGATTCCTGTGTGTGCTTGCGATAAAGGGAAAAGGGAGGAAGTAGAAGGGGGAAGGGGGGGTTGTGCAGAGAGAAAGGGGGGGGGGGGGGTAGAGATATGAAGAAAGAGAGAGTATGAACAAGGAGATGAACAACCAGAAGAGCTGAGAGAGCTTCCTCTGTGCTATCAGTGCTCCTGGATCATGTCCCCATTGGGCTCTCTCTCTCTCTCTCTCTCTCTCTCTCTCTCTCTCTCTCTCTCTCTCTCTGTCTCTCTCTCTCTCTCTCTCTCTCTCTCTCTGTCTCTCTCTCTCTCTCTCTCTCTCTCTCTGTCTCTCTCTCTCTTTCTCTCCCTCCTTTCCCCACTTTTTCACTAAAAGAGAAGAGTGTCTGGGCAGGGTAATTAAGAATGGCCTCTAAACACAGGAGTATGGCAGGAACGCTCCAGATTAAAGTAAATGATTAAAATAATTACAGGCTCAGAGTTGACGAGCCGGAGTGTGGGCTGGCCGCCGGACATTTGTCGGTAATTAGATAATTAATCTGAATGCAAATGATGAGCCCTAACGAAGCAGTCAAGCTGAACCAGCGACAACTGCCGACAGTGAAATACGGGGGGAGAGAGAAATATGAAAATGAGTATAAAGTATCCAGCTTCCAAAGTCAGCCTGCCAAAACACAAAGCCAAAACACATCAGAATTGTAAATCAATAACTCTAGCGCCCAGTTTCAGTGTAGCTTGTGCACAAAAACTCCTAACATCTCTACATCTATAACTCTCACTCATTGTGACAAGTAGATATGAATAACTTGTTAAAAATACACAAGCCTATAAAGGGTGCCTGACAGTCTCAGCTCGAGCAACTGCATAGCAATTTCTAATGTTACAAGGTCCATTCAGAGAGCTCAAACTGGAGGTTTACAGAGCCCAGAGAGACAAAAAAAGAGAAAAGTAATGCTGAGATTTATGCACGCAGTTTAAATGTATTTGCAAATTGTGTGTTTTATGGCTTTCTAACCTGACTGTTGATCATTTTCTAACCTGACTGTTGATCATTTTCTAACCTGACTGTTGATCATTTTCTAACCTGCCTTCAGCAGAGTTGGGAGGTTTGAATGGAAGGAAATAACAAACTGAAAGAACAATCCTACTTGAAAAACAGAGCAAACTGATTTCATACTCAATTTAAAGTCAAATGCATATGATAAAAGGATGCGTTGCATTATACAATCTAACATGTATTACACAAGTGAATTTTACTTTTATTCAGGGTGTGTGTGTGTGTGTGTCTGTCTGTGTCTAGCCTAGCAGTAGCCTAGCGTTTAAGAGAGTTGGGACAGTAACCGAAAGGTCTCTGGTTCAAATCCCTGAGCCGACTAGGTGATAAATGTGTTGATATGCCCTTCAGCAAGGCACTTAAACCTAATACTCCCAAGTGGCGCAGCGTTCTAAGGCACTGCATCACAACTGGCCGTGATCGGGAGTCCCATAGGGCGGCGCACAATTGGCCAAGCGTCGTTGGGGTAGGCCGTCATTGTAAATAAGAATTTGTTCTTCACTGACTTGCCTAGTTAAATAAAGGTTAAATAAAAATAATGGCTCCTGTAAGTCGCTTTGGATAAAAGCCTCTGCTAAATTACTAACATGTGTTGAACAGTTTATTTGTTTTGTATCTTCCTTGAGGCTATTGAACACCCCACTTCAATTCAAAGAAAGTAGTCTGTATATTCCAGAGATGCTGTGGTGCATTAATAGTTTGCAGCAGAGGGCTCTGGTTTGCGGTAGGCTTTCAGTGGCGGCAGACCTGGGTCACGTGAGAAGGAGAAACGCTTCATGTATCATGACGTCACCACCCTGCGCCCATTATTCAAGTTTTGCTGCGTAATCTGAGTGAACGGACGAGTTGTTGCTGAGGCAAAACTTCACTTTTAAATTGTTAGTCAGAAGTTACAGTATGGAATATTTAATCGGGATTCAGGGACAAGACTTTGTCCTGGTTGCTGCTGATAATATTGCCGCCAACAGCATCATTCAGATGAAACAGGGTATGACATAGCTACTTTGCAGTTAGCTAACGTTAGCCAGCTAGCTATTTAACCGGCTTTTGTTGGCCATTTAAAATCAGTAAAAGGTCCAACATATTTGTCTCATACATTTCCTTTTTGAGTCGCATGCTTAAACATCAGCTAACTTACTAGTCAGATTTGTTGTGTTAACTAAGCATGCTATCTTAACTAGCTAACACCTGCTGTTTGCCAGACACTCTTAGCTAACTGATGTCTTCCAGCAGCAGAGATATTAGAACAGTATCTCTACTCCCAGTTCTCACCTAGATAAAGTATCTGTATGTATTGCACTAACTTTACAGTTACTGGTCTGAACTAGTTTAATAACTTGCATGTTCACAAACTCAATACGGTGGGTTGCAGACTTGTTAGATGGGTTAAAAGTCTAGCCAGCTAACTAGTTTGATTCTTCGAATTGTGAAGTTCACTCACAAGTAGGCCCAGATTACTATCAAAATGACTTGCAATATTTTCCTCTGTCCAAAAATCTGAAAGTTATTTGTAATCAAACTAATTTAGAAAATGTTGTGTTCTTTTGCTTTTAGTATTTCAATGCATCATGTTGAACATAACACTGGTGTGTGTGATTTGAATAACTAACACCTTGTCTATCGCCCTCAGACCAAGACAAGATGTTCAAACTGAGCGACAAGATTCTGTTGTTATGTGTGGGAGAGGCAGGTGACACAGTACAGTTTGCAGAGTACATCCAGAAGAATATTCAGCTCTACAAAATGAGAAACGGTAAGTGTCTCCCACTTCTTGTTTCTCTGCTGTCAAATAAAGATGGCCTAGTAGCCCTATTGCTCACGGCACCACTACTCTTCTAGCCTTGATTGAAAATATAGATGGAACATTTGAATTATGGACTTCCCATGGTTATGTGACTTGTAATGGGCATTCCTTTCATTTGACTCTCTTGTCTTTCAGGTTATGAACTCAGTCCAAAAGCAGCAGCCAACTTCACACGCAAGAACCTTGCAGACTACCTTCGAAGCAGGGTAATTATTTACCTAATACATCAGACACTAGCAAGGTTTCCATCCAATTGGCGACAGATGGTTTTGGCACAAAAACTCTTGTGCTATATAGCAAATGTACCCACTCTGGTCATGGCATGTGTGCTCAAGCCAACAGCTTGCAGATACAGTGTGGGTAGGATAGCCTACATAACAAGATTATTTGTATTTGTCAAACGGCAGCCAAGCATCGAACATCATGTCACCAGAATAAGACCCTTGATAGTTATTGTAATGGAGTATCAAACTCATCACCATGCACCTTCACCACCTTGTGAATTTCATCATAACTTATTTAATCTGTAGCCAAATAAACTGCATGCTATCCCGAGTCACTTTCCACCGCAATTTCTCACATAATACATTTGAGATATTTTTCCCTGTGTCCGTCAGCCCAGTCGTGACTTTTCCTGTTTCCGTCAGCCCAGTCGTGGCTTCTCCTGTTTCCGTCAGCCCAGTCGTGACTTCTCCTGTTTCCGTCAGCCCAGTCGTGACTTCTCCTGTTTCCGTCAGCCCAGTCGTGACTTCTCCTGTTTCCGTCAGCCCAGTCGTGACTTCTCCTGTTTCAGTCAGCCCAGTCGTGACTTCTCCTGTTTCAGTCAGCCCAGTCGTGACTTCTCCTGTTTCCGTCAGCCCAGTCGTGACTTCTCCTGTTTCCGTCAGCCCAGTCGTGGCTTCTCCTGTTTCCGTCAGCCCAGTCGTGACTTTTGTCATGCATCAGGTAATTCATCAGCATGAAATGGTTGGATGGAAACCTGGTTAGTGATGCCAATTATTGGTATACAGTCTGAAACGAAGCATTGCAAAAACTGCATGTGTAGTCAGTCGCCCAAAAATCATCTTCACGTCCCTCATTTGTTTGCATTTTGGTTCACCACTTGTAGGTCTGATATCCCTCAACCCTGATCTTATTCCTCTGTCTGCATCAATGACTACCTGTCCAGGTTTTTGTCTGGATCAAATTTGGTGGTGGGCCTGGTGGTGGTATGTCCTCTGTTGGCCGTTGAGATAAATTTTAGCTGTTTTAAAGCTAATTTCCTGCAATTCTACACATTTTGCCATGGATTATTAGTGTTGCATGGAATACAGAAACGTAGGTAGTTTTCCGATACTAGAACATGAATGTGGTTAGGTAGTAGAATGTTACTTCTGTCAAATGTGTCTCACGGATCGACTAACGGCGCAGCCATGACCCCCTTATAACGGGGTAGCACCGTGTCATGTCCCCCTTATAACGGGGTAGCACCGTGTCATGTCCCCCTTATAACGGGGTAGCACCGTGTCATGTCCCCCTTATAACGGGCTAGCACCGTGTCATGACCCCCTTATAACGGGGTAGCACCGTGTCATGACCCCCTTATAACGGGGTAGCACCGTGCCATGACCCCCTTATAACGGGGTAGCACCGTGCCATGTCCCCCTTATAACGGGGTAGCACCGTGCCATGTCCCCCTTATAACGGGGTAGCACCGTGCCATGTCCCCCTTATAACGGGGTAGCACCGTGCCATGTCCCCCTTATAACGGGGTAGCACCGTGCCATGTCCCCCTTATAACGGGGTAGCACCGTGCCATGACCCCCTTATAACGGGGTAGCACCGTGCCATGTCCCCCTTATAACGGGGTAGCACCGTGTCATGACCCCCTTATAACGGGGTAGCACCGTGTCATGACCCCCTTATAACGGGGTAGCACCGTGTCATGTCCCCCTTATAACGGGGTAGCACCGTGTCATGACCCCCTTATAACGGGGTAGCACCGTGCCATGTCCCCCTTATAACGGGGTAGCACCGTGCCATGTCCCCCTTATAACGGGGTAGCACCGTGCCATGACCCCCTTATAACGGGGTAGCACCGTGTCATGACCCCCTTATAACGGGGTAGCACCGTGCCATGACCCCCTTATAACGGGGTAGGACCGTGCCATGTCCCCCTTATAACGGGGTAGGACCGTGCCATGTCCCCCTTATAACGGGGTAGGACTGTGCCATGTCCCCCTTATAACGGGGTAGCACTGTGCCATGTCCCCCTTATAACGGGGTAGCACCGTGCCATGTCCCCCTTATAACGGGGTAGCACCGTGCCATGTCCCCCTTATAACGGGGTAGCACTGTGCCATGTCCCCCTTATAACGGGGTAGCACCGTGCCATGTCCCCCTTATAACGGGGTAGCACCGTGTCTGTTCCACCTAGCCTGCACTGGGAGTCTGGGCTGCATCATGTCAGCTCCCCACTCATGCTGCACACAAGTTAACACACTGGAATAATGCGACAAGACATGTAGAAATGTTGAAGCTGTTAATTACTGTTCTCAAAAGAATGTCCATACAGGCTAGAACACTTTACAATGAAAGAAGATACCGGTACCTTCCAGCTTTGTAGGCAAACCTTTCTTGCTAGCTTACAGCTGAAGCTGTCATCAATTCACTATCCTGGTACTTTGTTTGTGATACAAACAACGCCAAATATGCTGATTTTAAAGCTGATTGCCACAGACTTAATTAATTCACTCTCTCCTCTCCCAAAGATGATCTATTGCCTCAGAGAACTGACTCCTGGTTAAAGAGACAGTGCCCACTTTTTATGAAATAAGATGCTACTATGATAATGTTGATTTGTACAATTACATAATTCCAGAATGGAAGGGAAACGGATTGTTTGTCGTCTGTAAACTCAGCCAAAACAAACTACTATTGAATATGAATTCACCTGTATTGTGAAAAGACAGAGGCTACATCTAGATTTACCCAGTTTATCAATAGATAAACCATTCAATTCAAATAAATGATTACCATTATGTTATGTAGTTAGAATGGTAAAAACAAAGTCTAATTGATTGTATAATTGATTAATTAATACATACATGACTGTCTCTGGAAAATGTTAATGTAAAAAATGTCAAATGTAATGATATTGAACTCAAAAGATGCCCAACGATTTGAACGGAGCAGTAGCTGAGTTTATCTGTCTCGATCAAGTGCCGTTCTGTGACTGGTTAATGTGCCGTTCTGTGACTGGTTAATGTGCCGTTCTGTGACTGGTTAATGTGCCGTTCTGTGACTGGTTAATGTGCCGTTCTGTGACTGGTTAATGTGCCGTTCTGTGACTGGTTAATGTGCCGTTCTGTGACTGGTTAATGTGCCGTTCTGTGACTGGTTAATGTGCCGTTCTGTGACTGGTTAATGTGCCGTTCTGTGACTGGTTAATGTGCCGTTCTGTGACGTGCCGTTCTGTGACTGGTTGATGTGCCGTTCTGTGACTGGTTGATGTGCCGTTCTGTGACTGGTTGATGTGCCGTTCTGTGACTGGTTGATGTGCCGTTCTGTGACTGGTTGATGTGCCGTTCTGTGACTGGTTAATGTGCCGTTCTGTGACGTGCCGTTCTGTGACGTTCTGTGACTGGTTAATGTGCCGTTCTGTGACTGGTTAATGTGCCGTTCTGTGACTGGTTAATGTGCCGTTCTGTGACGTGCCGTTCTGTGACTGGTTGATGTGCCGTTCTGTGACTGGTTAATGTGCCGTTCTGTGACTGGTTAATGTGCCGTTCTGTGACTGGTTAATGTGCCGTTCTGTGACTGGTTAATGTGCCGTTCTGTGACTGGTTAATGTGCCGTTCTGTGACTGGTTAATGTGCCGTTCTGTGACTGGTTAATGTGCCGTTCTGTGACTGGTTAATGTGCCGTTCTGTGACTGGTTAATGTGCCGTTCTGTGACTGGTTAATGTGCCGTTCTGTGACTGGTTGATGTGCCGTTCTGTGACTGGTTGATGTGCCGTTCTGTGACTGGTTGATGTGCCGTTCTGTGACTGGTTGATGTGCCGTTCTGTGACTGGTTGATGTGCCGTTCTGTGACTGGTTAATGTGCCGTTCTGTGACTGGTTAATGTGCCGTTCTGTGACTGGTTAATGTGCCGTTCTGTGACTGGTTAATGTGCCGTTCTGTGACTGGTTAATGTGCCGTTCTGTGACTGGTTAATGTGCCGTTCTGTGACGTGCCGTTCTGTGACGTTCTGTGACTGGTTAATGTGCCGTTCTGTGACGTGCCGTTCTGTGACTGGTTGATGTGCCGTTCTGTGACTGGTTGATGTGCCGTTCTGTGACTGGTTAATGTGCCGTTCTGTGACGTGCCGTTCTGTGACTGGTTGATGTGCCGTTCTGTGACTGGTTGATGTGCCGTTCTGTGACTGGTTGATGTGCCGTTCTGTGACTGGTTAATGTGCCGTTCTGTGACGTGCCGTTCTGTGACTGGTTGATGTGCCGTTCTGTGACTGGTTGATGTGCCGTTCTGTGACTGGTTAATATGCCGTTCTGTGACTGGTTAATATGCCGTTTTGGTATCGAGTATCGTGATCAAACAAAAAATTCTGGTATCATGACAACTCTATGGTTTATGCTGTCTGAGTGACTTAAACATTATAACAAAATCATTTTCCAATCTCCTTGACTGTCTAGCTTTTAATTTGGTGGTTCTTAGTTCTCAAAGAATATATAGGTCCATTATCCAGGCTTAATGGGAGCATGCCGGGCTTAATGGGAGCATGCCGGGCTTAATGGGAGCATGCCGGGCTTAATGGGAGCATGCCGGGCTTAATGGGAGCATGCCGGGCTTAATGGGAGCATGCCGGGCTTAATGGGAGCATGCCGGGCTTAATGGGAGCATGCCGGGCTTAATGGGAGCATGCCGGGCTTAATGGGAGCATGCCGGGCTTAATGGGAGCATGACGGGCTTAATGGGAGCATGACGGGCTTAATGGGAGCAACATTGATTTATGGGTAAAAAGACAGTCTATTAGTAAAATATTTGGAAACCAATGGTTTGGGTGTAAATATACACTAATATTATGCAAAGTTAGTATTGATCATTTTGAACAATATTTATGGTGTCTGTCTACAGTGGGTGAAAATGCACTTTGGGGATAATTTGACTTCCTTAAGTTATAAAATACATTTTACCAAGACAAATGAATGTTCTGAATCGTTCTGTGGGGTCTTTCTCTAACATATCGTTAATATGATATCCAAAAAACGTGGATTTCCTGACCCGATGCATCCGATAAATAGACATCACAGCTCTGTTGACCGAGCGTTGCGCTTTCTCACAGCGACTGTTGAGGGTTTGAGTGGTGGTAGTTGTCTCCACAGTTGTTTCCACGGGTCGCAAAAAGCAACATTTCGCATTTATGAAATTTCCCCCCCGGGGGATCAATAAAGTACCTATCTATCTATCTAATATGAAAAGCGTATGCTAAAATATGAAAATCCTGATGCAAAGCTATTTCCCAGATTTTTGACTTTTTTTTTTTCTCTGGCCTTCATTGATTTAGTCAGACTAATTTTGGCCGTCCTACAAAGGGTTAAAACTCCAAGAACATTTGAACGGATTATGAGGTTTGGACCATTTGGTTCTTAGAGGAGTATCTACACAGTTAACATTTTACCCATTTGGTCAAAAGATGTTTATTTGGACTCTACAATATTTCTTTATTACCATTTACATGAGAAAAGAGACCGTGCTTTTTGTGCTACTGGACCCTTTAAGCCCACATAAGATACTATGTATAACAATGCAAGGTTCTTTTAACAGACAAATAAGAGAATGCATTTAAAAATGTAAGCTTTGAATGCCTGAAATCTATTATTTTGTAGTTCACCAAGTTATGTTGCTACTGTGTGACTGATGAAAAAAAAAAAAAATTTCAATTGGCAAGAAATAGTAATTAATGCCCATGAAATATGCTGTCATGTGCATAAAAGTACATTCATGTCTTAATTTTACATAAAATATGAATACTTATCTGAGAAAGTACAAAAAAATCAAAAAATGCTTATCTGAGGGTCGCCTTCACCCAAGTTTGTTTTGGATCTTACATAACTGTGTTAACTTAATAAAACATCTGATTGGCTTAGAATAAAAACTGTTATGGATATAACAACCAGATTAATTGGTGAATCATTAAACAGCAGAAAATCATATCCTTCTTTTAAATCTGAAGATGGAAGTGGGTTTAATGGCTACGTGGGTTTAATGGCTACGTGGGTTTAATGGCTACGTGGGTTTAATGGCTACGTGGGTTTAATGGCTACGTGGGTTTAATGGGTACGTGGGTTTAATGGCTACGTGGGTGTAATGGCTACGTGGGTGTAATGGCTACGTGGGTGTAATGGCTACGTGGGTTTAACGGCTACGTGGGTTTAATGGCTACGTGGGTTTAATGGGTACGCTTATCCTACTGTAGTTAATATGTAATTGTGCGTGGCTGCCCATATATGGTGGCTGCTCATGACGTACTAGTGCAGCCCATATATTACATGTTGTACCTCGACTATGTCAGTTTGAGATGTGGGCAGCGAGTTTATTTTGTCTGATCCAGAGACATTGGTCTGTGTTATGAATTGGCTGAAGTGTCGCTCTAGTCTCAATGGTGCATAACACCTGTGGCAGAAACGTAATACCACCCACCGGATCCCTGCTCTACCACCCCTTGGGGTGAACTGTGTGTGTGTGTGAGAGAGAACACAGGAGTCAAGTCTCCTCGTATCCATCCCTCTAAATCTCATCTGGTTGCGGCGAGGGTAATGTGTTAAGAAGAGTGCAGCCGCTGCCTGTCACAATATCAAAGGATGAAAAGAATTACAAAAAACAATTAGTGAAGCTGAGGAGGGAATGTGGGACACGAGGAGGGGGGAACCGAGGGCGTGGGATATGGAGGCTAGAGAGGGGGAAGTCCCAAGGGCTTTGAACTAGAGCCAGAAGTCAACACGGCACAGAAGAGTGTGAGCGTCTGTGTTAGTTAGGCTGCTGCTGGTTCAATATGTGCTTTAGATATTGAATAACATGACAAAATATTCTGAAATTCATGCCTGCCCAAAGGCAGAAATAACCATTATTTTTTTAGCCTGTGGTAAAAATCCTTATTTATATTGAATTTGTTGTTCTTGGTTCTCACAGGGTTCCCAAAAGTATTGCGCATTTTTTAGTTAAAGCAGTTTCTCGCCGGCATCCCACAGCTTCCTTTTGCTATGCGCTCCACCCACCCCACAGTATATGGACAGGACATGTGTTCCATAAACATAAGCTAGGTTGTTAATCGAAGAGGATGTCTGTTGTTTGAAACCTCATGGGTTAAGTGGTAGCGATGGAGCTTTGCATTGTGTACCTACCAGAGATCCGGTATAACAACTGGGCCTCTCGATAACCCCAGGAGTAAGCGCCACGCTTCAGAGAGATGGTGTGAGAGAAGGGAAGATGTCGAACACTGGCAAGCATCTGTAAAGAAGCCTGAAATCCACAAACTGCATTATGTATTTAAAAACTGACAGCACATCTGTAAAGAAGCCTGAAATCCACAAACTGCATTATGTATTTACAAACTGACAGCACATCTGTAAAGAAGCCTGAAATCCACAAACTGCATTATGTATTTAAAAACTGACAGCACCGACAATGTTCTTGTTGAACATTTAAGTGCTGATGATGTTTACAGGGTTTGTCTATTACAAATCATTACCTCAGTCATATGTAGCCTCAGGTTGTAACCAAAAGAACAAGTATGCCTGCTTGCTTATTTAAAGATTTAGCTAAAAGGCCACAGCAACAGTTTCTGGTGCTAGCGTCACATATGGGGTTTTCCTTTTTTAGTACAGCACGGGCACAAATAATGACTAGTGCCATATTGCACACGACTCCCCTGTTCCAGCACAGATGAACAATTCATACAGCACATTGAGGAGGAATGCCAATAAAGAGAACATGTCCTGGGGCATTGTGGGGGAGGGAGGGAAAGAGAGAGGGAGTGGGGTTGGGTGGATATACCCAGTGTTCACTTCTTTCATCACCAGAACCAACAGTACATCCTTTTAGGTGAATGAATATTAGTTAGTCACCCCATCTCTCTTGTGTGTTCTTAGGAGGTTCTTTTGAACATGTATGTGTTGTGTGTTTGGGACTTGGTGTGAGTTCAGGTGCCTGATTTAACGAGCCTGGTGCCTGATTCTCTCTGAGGTGACATGGGGAGAAAGGGTTATTTTGATGGTAGTTCCAGCGCTGTATTGTTACATTGTAACCTGTGAGACAGGTGTCGCTCGGGTGGGTGGGGGTGATGCCACTGGGGTGTTCTGGGGCACACCAATGGGTTCAGGCATGGCCTGGCAACACACACACACACACACAACCCCTCTCCTCTCCACAGGGAACATGGCAAGTCAGCCTTTCTTTCCCCTGTGGCAAGTGTCTAACATACACACATTGAGACTAGGGGCAGGTGTTCAGATTACAGTAGGTTACTGCCACTCAGGTGATGTCACATTCGACATCACTGTCTCTCTATTCTAGGACTGGCTTCATATGCAAAGCTTAGCTGATGAATTGTAGCTTTCGTTTCATAGCATCAGTAGGTTTGACTCATTTTAACTGGAAACTCTACACACGCCATGACTGGTTTCTGAAATGTCATTTTGTCCTGATACAGGGATTATAGCCAGGCGGGGAGGACAGTGAAAGAGGAGTATTGCGAGCTTGGAGAAGAGCTCATTGAAACTGAGTGGCTAGAAGGATAAAATAAGTAATTTGAGCGAGAGTGAAGGAGAGAGGGAGACTACTTCAGAAGTTTTTAATGAGCCCTGGCATTACTCCAGGGCATAGGGTGGTGGAGGGGTGTGGAGGAGGGAGGGGGGGGAGCAGCGGGGGTGCCATCTCCCAGCAGATGTCACACTGCCAGAGACACCATGACCCCCCTAGTCCTCTCCAACACCCAACCCACCTAACCCCCCCTCCATGTCACGCCAGTTTCACAATCCTCCCCGTACACTGCAACTCACCTAACCTCCCCGTACTCTCCAACATCCAACTCACCTAACCTCCCCGTACTCTCCAACATCCAACTCACCTAACCTCCCCGTACTCTCCAACATCCAACTCACCTAACCTCCCCGTACTCTCTCGGCAGTTCTACACTCCTCCCCGTACTCTCTCAGGCAGTTCTACACTCCTCCCCGTACTCTCTCGGGCAGTTCTACACTCCTCCCCGTACTCTCTCAGGCAGTTCTACACTCCTCCCCGTACTCTCTCGGCAGTTCTACACTCCTCCCCGTACTCTCTCAGGCAGTTCTACACTCCTCCCCGTACTCTCTCAGGCAGTTCTACACTCCTCCCCGTACTCTCTCAGGCAGTTCTACACTCCTCCCGTACTCTCTCAGGCAGTTCTACACTCCTCCCCGTACTCTCTCGGGCAGTTCTACACTCCTCCCCGTACTCTCTCGGGCAGTTCTACACTCCTCCCCGTACTCTCTCGGCAGTTCTACACTCCTCCCCGTACTCTCTCGGGCAGTTCTACACTCCTCCCCGTACTCTCTCGGGCAGTTCTACACTCCTCCCCGTACTCTCTCGGCAGTTCTACACTCCTCCCCGTACTCTCTCGGCAGTTCTACACTCCTCCCCGTACTCTCTCGGCAGTTCTACACTCCTCCCCGTACTCTCTCGGCAGTTCTACACTCCTCCCCGTACTCTCTCGGCAGTTCTACACTCCTCCCCGTACTCTCTCGGCAGTTCTACACCCTCCCCGTACTCTCTCGGCAGTTCTACACTCCTCCCCGTACTCTCTCGGCAGTTCTACACTCCTCCCCGTACTCTCTCGGCAGTTCTACACTCCTCCCCGTACTCTCTCGGCAGTTCCAGAAATTGTAACTACTTTCTAGTTGCCTTCTGTTGCGCCCTTAATCATACGGTGCCGCTTATGCAATGATAGTTATATGCTGACCATAGAGAGAACTCGTTAGTAAATGGGTTAGTTTCTATGGTTACTGACTTGGTTGCCGTCAGAGCACCGACCTTGGTGTTTATCTTCCTTCATTAAATCTTCATCGTGAGAACATTGTCATCACATCGCAGTAATATCATCACATCGCAGTAATATCATCACATCGCAGTAATATCATCACATCGCAGTAATATCATCACATCGCAGTAATATCATCACATCACATCGCAGTAATATCATCACATCGCAGTAATATCACAATTGTTTTCCATATCTTTGCTGACCTGTGCCTCCTCTCTCACCAGACTCCGTACCATGTCAACCTGTTACTGGCTGGGTTTGATGACACAGACGGTCCAGGGCTCTACTACATGGACTACATGTCTGCTCTCGCCAAAGCCCCGTTCGCTGCCCACGGCTATGGAGCCTACCTCACCCTGTCCATCCTGGACCGCTACTACAGACCAGGTGGATCTCTCTTTATCTCTCTCCCTCTGCCTCTCTCCCTCTCCCTCTGCCTCTCTGCCTCTGCCTCTCTCTCCCTCTCTCTCTGCCTCTGCCTCTGCCTCTCTCTCTCTCTCCCTCTGCCTCTCTCTCTCCCTCTGCCTCTCTCTCTCCCTCTGCCTCTCTCTCCCTCTGCCTCTCTCTCTCCCTCTGCCTCTCTCTCTCCCTCTGCCTCTCTCTCTCCCTCTGCCTCTCTCTCTCCCTCTGCCTCTCTCTCTCCCTCTGCCTCTCCCTCTGCCTCTCTCTCTCCCTCTCTCTCTCTCTCTCCCTCTGCCTCTCTCCCTGTCTCTCTCTCTCTCTCTCCCTCTGCCTCTCTCCCTCTGCCCCTCTCCCTCTCTCTCTGCCCCTCTCCCTCTCTCTGCCCCTCTCCCTCTCTCTGCCTCTGCCTCTCGCTCCCTCTGCCTCCCTCTCTCTCTCCCTCTGCCTCTGCCTCTCTCTCTCTCTCTCACTCTGCCTCTCTCTCTCTCTCTCACTCTGCCTCTCTCTCTCTCTCTCACTCTCTGCCTCTCTCTCCCTCTCTCTCGCTCTCTGCCTCTCTCTCGCTCTCTGCCTCGCTCTCTGCCTCTCTCGCTCTCTGCCTCTCTCTCTGCCTCTCTCGCTCTCTGCCTCTCTCTCTGCCTCTCTCGCTCTCTGCCTCTCTCTCTGCCTCTCTCTCTCTGCCTCTCTCTGCCTCTCTCTCCCTCTGCCTCCCTCTGCCTCTCTCTCTCTGCCTCTCTCTCTCTCTCTCTGCCTCTCCCTCTCTCTCTGCCTCTCTCTCTGCCTCTCTCTCTCTCTCTGCCTCTCTCTCTGCCTCTCTGCCTCTCTCTCCCTCTGCCTCTCTCTCTCCCTCTCTCTCTCTCTCTCCCTCTGCCTCTCTCCCTGTCTCTCTCTCTCTCTCTCCCTCTGCCTCTCTCCCTCTGCCCCTCTCCCTCTCTCTCTGCCCCTCTCCCTCTCTCTGCCCCTCTCCCTCTCTCTGCCTCTGCCTCTCGCTCCCTCTGCCTCCCTCTCTCTCTCCCTCTGCCTCTGCCTCTCTCTCTCTCTCTCACTCTGCCTCTCTCTCTCTCTCTCACTCTGCCTCTCTCTCACTCTGCCTCTCTCTCTCTCTCTCACTCTCTGCCTCTCTCTCCCTCTCTCTGCCTCTGCCTCTCTCTCGCTCTCTGCCTCGCTCTCTGCCTCTCTCGCTCTCTGCCTCTCTCTCTGCCTCTCTCGCTCTCTGCCTCTCTCTCTGCCTCTCTCGCTCTCTGCCTCTCTCTCTGCCTCTCTCTCTCTGCCTCTCTCTGCCTCTCTCTCCCTCTGCCTCCCTCTGCCTCTCTCTCTCTGCCTCTCTCTCTCTCTCTGCCTCTCCCTCTCTCTCTGCCTCTCTCTCTGCCTCTCTCTCCCTCTGCCTCTCTCTCTCTCTCTCTGCCTCTCTCTCTCTCTCTGCCTCTCTCTCTCTCTGCCTCTCTCTCTCTCTGCCTCTCTCTCTCTGCCTCTCTCTCTCTGCCTCTCTCTCTCTCTGCCTCTCTCTCTCTGCCTCTCTCTCTCTGCCTCTCTGCCTCTCTCTCCCTCTGCCTCTCTCTCTCTGCCTCTCTCTCTCTCTGCCTCTCTCTGCCTCTCTCTCCCTCTCTCTCTCTCTGCCTCTCTCTGCCTCTCTCTCTCTGCCTCTCTCTCTCTGCCTCTCTCTCTCTGCCTCTCTCTCTCTGCCTCTCTCTCTCTGCCTCTCTCTCTCTGCCTCTCTCTCTCTGCCTCTCTCTCTCTGCCTCTCTCTCTCTCTCTGCCTCTCTCTCTGCCTCTCTCTCCCTCTGCCTCTCTCCCTCTGCCTCTCAACACTAACAGAATGAAATAGTAAATTATTGAAGAGTTCTTGTATTTAAGTTAAACTATCAGGATGTGAAGCGAACCCTATTTCTCTCTCTAATCTCTTGCTTAAGATCTGACTCGTGAGGAAGCCGTGGACCTGCTGAAGAAGTGCGTTGAGGAGGTGAGCTCAGGTCTTACCTGTTCAGAGGGAACGGAATAACGGCAGTGTGCTTCACCACCACCTTCT
Source organism: Thymallus thymallus (assembly GCA_023634145.1). Classification (NCBI taxonomy): domain Eukaryota; kingdom Metazoa; phylum Chordata; class Actinopteri; order Salmoniformes; family Salmonidae; genus Thymallus; species Thymallus thymallus. The sequence goes on along the minus strand of CM042396.1, from coordinate 1,300,499 downwards.
CATCAGTTGGTTTCAAGTCATCACGTTTGGAAATATTACCGTGATGCACGCTGTAGTGAGAATTTCATACTCAGCACTCGGGTGCAAGTTTCTTGAATTGTCTTTATATTAGGAAAACTACATGAAGCCAAAATATCACCCATAACATGAATAGCCATTTTCTCTCCTATATTCCAGTGCATTGGGTAAAAAACAACTAATAACCTCACCTCTCATTCTCCTCCAGCTGAACAAGCGCTTCATCCTCAACCTGCCCTCCTTCAGCGTCCGTTTGATTGACAAGGACGGCATCCATGACCTGGAGAAGCTCATCCCCGCGGGCGCCAAGTGACCGCTCACTGCTCACCACATTTTTTGTACTGTAGACCTTGTTCTTTATGTTCCAATAAAACGTGAAGCGCTGTTGAGATTTAATCTGTATTCGTTGTGGTTTCTTCTGTGTCCACTATAAAGAGAACAGCCTTCTGGCTGTGTGCCTCTGTGTACTCTGTGCGCCTCTGTGTACTCTGTGCGCCTCTGTGTACTCTGTACGCCTCTGTGTACTCTGTACGCCTCTGTGTACCTCTGTGTGTGTCGTGTATGAAAGTGAAAGGTCATATGATCAGAAGTGAATGAACATAACATGGATTTTTGTTTGATTATTGCTATTTAAATAATGGACCTTGCATCTAAATGTTCCTAAATAAAAGGTGGGTATTTTCATGAGACCAGCACCAAATATGTTCTACTTGTATTCTGTTCATGATAAATAGCCTATAGACTCCTATTACCTAGCTGTCAAAACACTTAAAACCCTGATTTTTCTCCTGCAGTCAGGTAAAATGTAACTGTTGTACAGCCAGATGGGAAAACTGGGCCAGAATAGTGAACATGAAGCCTGTGTGTCTCTAACTCCTTCTCCTATACCACAGACAGGTGATTAATAAACATGAAACAATCCCTTCTCTCCAAAAAACACACCGGAATCTGACGAGAAGAGCAGCATATGTTTGCCTGGAGGCACAGAGATGGAGAACAACCCTGCTGAGTGTCAGATATATAGGAGAGGTGGGGCAGGTCACAGGGAGATAGGATTGGGTAATGTGGAGGGAGGGAGGTGGAGAGAACAAGCTGATAAGAGAGGTGGTGGAACAACAGATGGGGGAGAGGGACAGGAGCTGAGGTGCCGTGTTTGTTGTGCGGTGGTCTCCCAGGTACCGGTGGGGCTGGCTACTGCCTGGCAGTTGCTGCTAGTCACCGCTGCGATGGTGAGGGATCGCTTTCACCTCAGCGCTCTGCCGTAAATGGGCTCTGAATTTTTATTGGGCCCTGGGGTGCACGTTCGCATCAGTAATTATTATTTTGTGTATGTCAAAAGGGAGGTGGGTGGTGTCTATGGTTAATCATATGCAGTGAATTTTGAATATTATTTTTTTGTAACATTTTCTCTATTAAAAAATGTTATAAACGTAAATATTGTTTATTGTTTATCTTAAGAAATTATTGAGATAAAAACATTAAAATTGACCTGAATTTCACTTATTTTAACCATTAATATTTTGAAGGATCTATTTGATGGCCAGTGGCTTGTAGGTATTAAAATCCTGAATAAATAAACGTATTGATAAAACATGACAGTCCGCATCAGTTGTTCTTTAATAATATATTACATTTATGTCGTAATACAATAATAACATTAATATTAAACATACACAGTAAGTACAAAATGATGTGTTTTTTTCTTCTTAATTTACCCACACCTACCCTCCCCTTCACAAAAAAGAATAATCCCATAGCTGCCTGTGACACCCCACCCCCAAGAACTAAATTACCCAGCAGCACCCACATAGAATCGACATACACAAACTGCCCATCCTATGGGGTGGAGTTAGACGGTATCCAATGTCCAAATGAGGAACGAGCAAAACTGAGAAAGTTGGCTGTCCTGGATATGACTCATCTCTTGTGACGAGATGTTTTCAAAGTGGGTCCAAGTCCAGACAGACAAACATATTCTGAAGGGAAATAGGATAGAGATAAATAGTTGTATCTCTATGGGAAGTAGAGACTCCAATGAATGCAGGTTGGGGTACCATCTTGACAGTCAGGTTGGGGTACCATCTTGACAGTCAGGTTGGGGTATCATCTTGACAGTCAGGTTGGGGTACCATCTTGACAGTCAGGTTGGGGTACCATCTTGACAGTCAGGTTGGGGTACCATCTTGACAGTCAGGTTGGGGTATCATCTTGACAGTCAGGTTGGGGTACCATCTTGACAGTCAGGTTGGGGTACCATCTTGACAGTCAGGTTGGGGTACCATCTTGACAGTCAGGTTGGGGTATCATCTTGACAGTCAGGTTGGGGTATCATCTTGACAGTCAGGTTGGGGTATCATCTTGACAGTCAGGTTGGGGTACCATCTTGACAGTCAGGTTAGGGTATCATCTTGACAGTCAGGTTGGGGTATCATCTTGACAGTCAGGTTGGGGTATCATCTTGACAGTCAGGTTGGGGTATCATCTTGACAGTCAGGTTGGGGTACCATCTTGACAGTCAGGTTGGGGTACCATCTTGACAGTCAGGTTGGGGTATCATCTTGACAGTCAGGTTGGGGTATCATCTTGACAGTCAGGTTAGGGTATCATCTTGACAGTCAGGTTGGGGTATCATCTTGACAGTCAGGTTGGGGTACCATCTTGACAGTCAGGTTGGGGTATCATCTTGACAGTCAGGTTGGGGTATCATCTTGACAGTCAGGTTGGGGTACCATCTTGACAGTCAGGTTGGGGTACCATCTTGACAGTCAGGTTGGGGTACCATCTTGACAGTCAGGTTGGGGTATCATCTTGACAGTCAGGTTGGGGTACCATCTTGACAGTCAGGTTGGGGTACCATCTTGACAGTCAGGTTGGGGTATCATCTTGACAGTCAGGTTGGGGTATCATCTTGACAGTCAGGTTAGGGTATCATCTTGACAGTCAGGTTGGGGTACCATCTTGACAGTCAGGTTGGGGTATCATCTTGACAGTCAGGTTAGGGTATCATCTTGACAGTCAGGTTGGGGTATCATCTTGACAGTCAGACAGACAGGGACATAAAGCCAGAACTCCTCCAGAAAATGTCATTGGCAGTTAGGAATGGACACTGCCTAGAAAACCAGCAGCCCAGAAGAAGTCCATGCATGTTTGAGTGAGGCAGCCGACACATATACAGTACAAACATCACCGTGCCCTTCCCTGCAGTAGGAAGACATCTCAGTCATTGTCCTCTTAAAGAACGCTAAGAAAGGATGGAATATGGAAGTCAGTCCGTCAATCTCCAATCTCATTAGAAGGCGTCCACCTATTTGCGGTGCTTCATCTCCTTCTCGTGGTGGCCCTTGCCACCCCCGTGGTCCTTGTCCAGCATTTTGATGGCCTCCACCAGGTAGCTCTGGAAGGCGGAGAGGGCGGCGCAGATAGCGGGGGTGCCGAAGCCGTGGGTGAGCAGGCTAAAGTGGGTGAGGTTGCTCTGGACCCCGGGCTCCAGACAGGGGTTGGGACGACTCGCCCCCAGAGGAGAGCGGTCCTGGGACATTAGGTCCACAAACTCCTTGCAGATCTCCCTGAGAAGAAAAAGTAGGGTTAGAATTTCTCAATGCCAACGTTGGTTTTTAATCCCAATTTCTCCATTATATAACCGTCAATGTTTTCAGGTCAACATTTAACGAATGTAAATGGTTCGATAATCTCTCATTAAAACTATAGACATATTTCCTGAATAGCTTTGTCTGCTTCAGTTAAGCTGAACATGTTTGTTAGTTGGTGTCTACCCATCACGCAATGCACACTATGCATATCTGTATGTATATGCAATACAGCATTACTGAGACTGTATCTACTGTAAGAGTGTATTAGGCTCAGACAGGGATCATGAGACACTCACTTGGTGGCCAGCAGCATACTGCGTCGTGTGGACAGCTGCTCAGGGTCGCTCTGCCTACACAGATACTCTGCTGTCGCTCTGGCAGGGAACTCCGTCTCACATACATACCCAAAGTCACGGGCCAGGTGGACCGCCTCACCTAGGAACGGATGACATAGATTAGCGAATGTCCGGATGTCAATGTGGAGGGTCAGCAGGAAATAAGGCAAAGCTCAGTTTATGTGATGCTCTTGTTTGGATTTACCAATGGCTTATGGTACTGTATGTGATGTTTAGGGTCTATGGTCTATGGTTTATGGTTTATGGTCTATGGTCTATGGTCTATGGTCTATGGTCTATGGTCTATGGTCTATGGTCTATGGTCTATGGTCTATGGTTTATGGTCTATGGTTTATGGTCTATGGTCTATGGTCTATGGTCTATGGGTTATCATTTATGGTTCATAGTTAATTGTCCAAATACATTTAGGATGAAAAGTGAATTACTGTCAGTGGCAGTAGATTTTAATAGAGATTTGACTAAGTGATAACTGGGAAATGTACTCTACCTTGAGAGATGTTCTTTAAATATACTGTATGAGTGTGTGTGTTCACCCATGAATGTGTGTGTCTGTCAGTATGTGTACAAGTTACTGTGGCCTCTCACCCTCCACTAGAGCCGTCAGGAGAGTGACGTTGGCTGCCTTCCGTCGCCCGGCGGGGAGATTAAGCCCAATCTTCTCCAGACGCTCTCTCAGACAGCGTCCACCATTCTTTGACTTTGCCCTGAGGGAGGAGAGAGGAGACAGAGAGAGCAGCTTAAGACCTGTCTGTGTGGCCATATAACAAACCACTGAGCCTAGTCCTGTCTGCTTTCACACAAGAGTCCCCATGGCCATAGCCTAGTCCTGCTACCACTTAATGGTTTTATTTGGTCCATGGCCATAGCCTAGTCCTGCTACCACTTAATGGTTTCATTTGGTCCATGGCCATAGTCTAGTCCTGCTACCACTTAATGGTTTCATTTGGTCCATGGCCATAGTCTAGTCCTGCTACCACTTAATGGTTTCATTTGGTCCATGGCCATAGTCTAGTCCTGCTACCACTAAATGGTTTCATTTGGTCCATGGCCATAGCCTAGTCCTGCTACCACAAAACACTTTGCTTTTGCGTTCTGTTTTTTGTTAGATATGGTGCAGAAGCACTTCATAGAAGGTTTTTGTTAGATATGGTGCAGAAGCACTTCATAGAAGGTTTTTGTTAGATATGGTGCAGAAGCACTTCATAGAACGTTTATGTTAGATATGGTGCAGAAGCACTTCATAGAACGTTTATGTTAGATACAGTTGAAGTCTGAAGTTTACATACAGTTTTTCACAATTCCTGGCATTTAATCCTAGTAAACATTCCCTGTTTTAGGTCAGTTAGGATCACCACTTTATTTTAAGAATGTGAAATGTCAGAATAATAGTGGAGAGAATGATTTATTTCAGATTTATTTCTTTCATCTTATTCCCAGTGGGTCAGAAGTTTACATACACTCAATTAGTATTTGGTAGCATTGCCTTTAAATTGTTTAACTTGGGTCAAACGTTTCGGGTAGCCTACCACAAGCTTCCCACAATAAGTTGGGTGAATTTTGGCCCATTCCTCCTGACAGAACTGGTGTAACTGAGTCAGGTTTGTAGGCCTCCTTGCTCGCACACACTTTTTCATTTCTGCCCACAAATTTTCTACAGGATTGAGGTCAGGGCTTTGTGATGGCCACTCCAATACCTTGACTTTGTTGTCCTTAAGCCATTTTGCCACAACTTTGGAAGTATGCTTGGGGTCATTGTCCATTTGGAAGACCCATTTGCGACCAAGCTTTAACTTCTTGACTGATATCTTGAGATGTTGCTTCAATATATCCACATAATTTTCCTTCCTCATGATGCCATCGGTTTTGTGAAGTGCACCAGTCCCTCCTGCAGCAAAGCACCCCCACAATATGATGCTGCCTCCCCCGTGCTTCACGGTTGGGATGGTGGTCTTATTTTTGTTTCATCAGACCAGAGGACATTTTCTCCAGAAAGTATCTTTGTCCCCATGTGCAGTTGCAAACCTTAGTCTGGCTTTTTTATGGCGGTTTTGGAGCAGTGGCTTCTTCCTTGCTGAGCGGCCTTTCAGGTTATGTCAATATAGGACTCGTTTTACTGTGGATATAGATACTTTTGTACCTGTTTCCTCCAGCATCTTGACAAGGTCATTTGCTGTTGTTCTGGGATTGATTTGCACTTTTCGCACCAAAGTATGTTCATCTCTAGGAGACAGAACGCGTCTCCTTCCTGAGCGGTATGACGGCTGCGTGGTCCCATGGTGTTTATACTTGCGTACTATTGTTTGTACAGATGAACGTGGTACCTTCAGGCGTTTGGAAATTGCTCCCAAGGATGAACCAGACTTGTGGAGGTCTACAAGTTTCTTTCTGAGGTCTTGGCTGATTTCTTTTGATTTTCCCATGATGTCGAGCAAAGAGGCACTGAGTTTGAAGGTAAGCCTTGAAATACATCCACAGGTACACCTTCAATTGACTCAAATTATGTCAATTAGCCTATCAGAAGCTTCTAAAGCCAAGACATAATTTTCTGGAATTTTCCAAGCTGTTTAAAGGCACAGTCAACTTAGTGTATGTAAACTTCTGACCCACTGGAATTGTGATATAGTGAATTATAAGTTAAATAATCTGTCTGTAAACAATTGTTGGAAGAATAACTTGTGTCATGGACAAAGTAGATGTCCTAACCGACTTGCCAAAACTATAGTTTGTTAACATGAAAAATGAGTTTTAATGACTTCAACCTAAGTGTATGTAAACTTCAACTGTATGTGCCGAAGCACTTCATAGAAGGACAATGATTTGAATATATGTAATTAATGTATGAACACTGAACAGGAAAATATGCACTACTGTAATTAATGTATGAACACTGAACAGGAAAATATGCACTACTGTAATTAATGTATGAACACTGAACAGGAAAATATGCACTACTGTAATTAATGTATGAACACTGAACAGGAAAATATGCACTACTGTAATTAATGTATGAACACTGAACAGGAAAATATGCACTACTGTAATTAATGTATGAACACTGAACAGGAAAATATGCACTACTGTAATCTAATGTATGAACACTGAACAGGAAAATATGCACTACTGTAATCTAATGTATGAACACTGAACAGGAAAATATGCACTACTGTAATTAATGTATGAACACTGAACAGGAAAATATGCACTACTGTAATCTAATGTATGAACACTGAACAGGAAAATATGCACTACTGTAATTAATGTATGAACACTGAACAGGAAAATATGCACTACTGTAATCTAATGTATGAACACTGAACAGGAAAATATGCACTACTGTAATTAATGTATGAACACTGAACAGGAAAATATGCACTACTGTAATTAATGTATGAACACTGAACAGGAAAATATGCACTACTGTAATTAATGTATGAACACTGAACAGGAAAATATGCACCACTGTAATCTAATGTATGAACACTGAACAGGAAAATATGCACTACTGTAATTAATGTATGAACACTGAACAGGAAAATATGCACTACTGTAATTAATGTATGAACACTGAACAGGAAAATATGCACTACTGTAATTAATGTATGAACACTGAACAGGAAAACATGCACTACTGTAATCTAATGTATGAACACTGAACAGGAAAATATGCACTACTGTAATCTAATGTATAAACACTGAACAGGAAAATATGCACTACTGTAATCTATGTATGAACACTGAACAGGAAAATATGCACTACTGTAATCTAATGTATGAACACTGAACAGGAAAATATGCACTACTGTAATCTAATGTATGAACACTGAACAGGAAAATATGCACTACTGTAATTAATGTATGAACACTGAACAGGAAAATATGCACTACTGTAATCTAATGTATGAACACAACAGGAAAATATGCACTACTGTAATTAATGTATGAACACTGAACAGGAAAATATGCACTACTGTAATCTAATGTATGAACACTGAACAGGAAAATATGCACTACTGTAATCTAATGTATGAACACTGAACAGGAAAATATGCACTACTGTAATCTAATGTATGAACACTGAACAGGAAAATATGCACTACTGTAATCTAATGTATGAACACTGAACAGGAAAATATGCACTACTGTAATCTATGTATGAACACTGAACAGGAAAATATGCACTACTGTAATCTAATGTATGAACACTGAACAGGAGAATATGCACTACTGTAATTAATGTATGAACACTGAACAGGAAAATATGCACTACTGTAATTAATGTATGAACACTGAACAGGAAAATATGCACTACTGTAATCTAATGTATGAACACTGAACAGGAAAATATGCACTACTGTAATTAATGTATGAACACTGAACAGGAAAATATGCACTACTGTAATTAATGTATGAACACTGAACAGGAAAATATGCACTACTGTAATCTAATGTATGAACACTGAACAGGAAAATATGCACTACTGTAATTAATGTATGAACACTGAACAGGAAAATATGCACTACTATAATTAATGTATGAACACTGAACAGGAAAATATGCACTACTGTAATTAATGTATGAACACTGAACATGAAAATATGCACTACTGTAATCTAATGTATGAACACTGAACAGGAAAATATGCACTACTGTAATCTAATGTATGAACATTGAACAGGAAAATATGCACTACTGTAATTAATGTATGAACACTGAACAGGAAAATATGCACTACTGTAATTAATGTATGAACACTGAACAGGAAAATATGCACTACTGTAATTAATGTATGAACACTGAACAGGAAAATATGCACTACTGTAATTAATGTATGAACACTGAACAGGAAAATATGCACTACTGTAATTAATGTATGAACACTGAACAGGAAAATATGCACTACTGTAATTAATGTATGAACACTGAACAGGAAAATATGCACTACTGTAATTAATGTATGAACACTGAACAGGAAAATATGCACTACTGTAATTAATGTATGAACACTGAACAGGAACATATGCACTACTGTAATTAATGTATGAACACTGAACATGAAAAGTGGTTCATAAAAAAAAAAACATTCTTAAAATAATTTAAAATGTATCTTATAATAGATGCATATTACGTTCTCTGTGGAGGTTGTTGTTCAGAATACATTTGTTGTTCAGAATGTTTTTATTTGATTTATTATCATGTGTGAAGCCTGTGTGTCTCTCTCTGTTTCTTTCTCCCCACCCCTAACTCCAAACTCCGACCCTCTCACCTGCGCAGGACTCCGCCCAACAGGGAAGCATTGAGGCACTCGGGCGGCGCCAGCCGTCGCTGCACCTCCCCCACGGTGACCTTGTACTTGGAGGTGGAGCTGAGGAGGGAGAGACGGCCGGGGACGGAGCAGAACACTTCCCCTGGGTTGGACACGGAACCCATCCCTAGACCATCCTTACTGAGATGGAGTGCCGACAGGGCCGAGCCGTTCAGCTTGGAGGGGATGGGAACTGTGGAGAGAGAGGGTGGAAGGAAGCAGGAGAGAGAAAGGGTAGAAGAGAGAGAGAGAGAGATAGGAGGATAGGAAGAGAGATGATAGAGAAAGATGGGTATTGGGGAAGGGAGAAAAAAAGACAAGATAATAAAAAATCTGATTTCCACAATACTTTCTAAAATACATGAAACACGTTCAACCTTGATGTTCTAATGGAAGTCATGTGTTTATTAATGGATAATACATTCAGTGGCACGTTTTTCTCTGTGTTGACAGTTCTAATTCTGGCACCACTGCTGCTGTTGTTGTTTTGGTCACAGCAGGTGGGTGCCGTATTTCTTTAAGTAACACATCTCGTATAGATCTTATTCACACCTCACTACTTTCACAGTCACTTTTCTCTGACTGCTAAGCTTAAAGACCTTCATTGAATGTTGCCAGAACTTACGTTTTCCACTTTACAGGTTTAAAACTGGTAGAAACTGGGGACAAAGCAGAACTATCATATGCTAATTATAAAATTGTTGTGGCTAAGAAAGCATTTGAAAAGTATTGTGGTAATATTTGTCGTTACTTGAGAGGTTTATTCCCAAAAATTATTACAATTTAAAAATCGGCCATTCAGTTCCTAATAATGATGTATGTTGACGTTAATTTGTGCTCAAACATCTTTGCTAGATCATCTTTTAAACCGTTAATTAGTTTTCTTGAGATTAGCTGGTGTAGCCCACTAATCAGACATCTTCTCATCACAGGACAGTGGGTTGGGATCTAAAGGCTGTGTGACTTCTACAGGCTCAATGGAAATGAATGAATTAACCCTTTCCCTCAGTGAGTCAGTGAGTGAGTGAGTGATCATGTATGAGTGTGCATTACTGTGTTTCTATGGTATCCTAGTATCCTTCCTCTCCAGCCCCCATGTGTGTGTGCATGGGTGTTTCTGCATCTCTCTCGCTCTCTCATTCTCTGTCTTCAGTCCCCCTCCCAGTAACTAGCTCTACTTTTGTGGAGTTATTATCTCTGTGCCTACTGCCACTGTAACGCCGTCTCTCCACTCTCTCTCCGTGGGCGGCGTGCGTCTCTTTGCGACGCCCCACTGTGCAGCACAGATTCCCGGACAGAAGGGAGCTCTCTCTATCCCTCATTCAGAGCCAGCCAGGCCCGGCCGCTGAGCAGTGGAGAGGTCTTTAAGGGCTCTCTCTGTCTCTCTCTGTCTCTCTGTTTCTCCCTCTCTGTTTCTCCCTCTCTGTCTCTCTGTTTCTCCCTCTCTGTCTCTCCCTCTCTGTCTCTCCCTCTCTGTCTCTCCCTCTCTGTTTCTCCCTCTCTGTTTCTCCCTCTCTGTTTCTCCCTCTCTGTTTCTCCCTCTCTGTTTCTCCCTCTCTGTTTCTCCCTCTCTCCCCTCAGATCCACTTATTCATCTGGGCTTTGAGTTTGTTATATGTTCTTAAATCCGTGGCCATGAGTACACACTGTAATTGATACATTCTCAACCTCGGCAAATCAGTGAAATGATGGTAATTTCTCTTGAAAATGAGTGTTGGTTGCAGAATTGTAAGCATTGCTCATGCATAGATGTCGTCTCCGGTGTAAAACTGATTTGGAATTTAAGTATTTCAAGCTGTTTGGAATTCAACTTGAATTGGTTAATGGTGCCCCTGTGTCTTAGTATTGGTAATATTTCAGTGATCATACGGCTGTGAATTTCCCCAGACCACCTCTTCTATCACTTATTTCCTCTCCCCCTCTCCCTCTCTCTCTCCCTTACCCCACTTCTCCTCTCCTTCTTGCTCTAATCTCCCTCTCTCTCACTCTCTCCCTCCCTCTCTCCCTCTCTTACCCTACTTCTCCTCTCCTTCTTGCTCTAATCTCCCTCCCTCCTTCCCTCTCTCTCTCTCTCTCTCTCTTCTTCTCATATGACCATGAACAGTTCATTAAGAATGACTGCCTTTAGGGTAAAGTCTGCAGCCAAGTATTAGAGGACTTTTTGACTTCAAATGAAATAGCAAAACAGAATTATTTATAGTGTGTGTGTGTGTGTGTGTGTGTGTGTGTATGCTGGAGGGGTGGTTGGTGTTTATAGGGAAGGGTGCACACGCACACACACATACACACACACACAGAGAGCTCTGCCATCCCTCACCTTTCTTAATGACAGAGTGGTCCAGGATGCCCAAGGCTGATCCCTCCTCCATACCCTGTGTTGGGTAGATACAGTGGGCAGTCAGGATCATTTATTCACTACCTTCACCAGCCAATCCAAAACTAGCCTGGGGCCAACCAGCCAATCCAAAACCAGTCTGGGGCCAACCAGCCAATCCAAAACCAGTCTGGGGCCAAGTGCAATCAATAAATTAGCTCTTATCACAGTGTATGAAAATCATAACAGTTGAGTGGCAGATTTGCTAGAGTCTTGTGGTTTGTTAGGGCATCAGTGTTGGAAACTAGACTCAGAAGAGGGCAGTTTTAATGACAAGCCAGCCTTAAGTCTATGTTGAGGTGGTTATTCTGGGGCCCTTATCATAATACAGTATATCCACTTAGCAGACGCTTTTATTCAAGGCCAAGTGAATACATTTACAGTGTATGTGATCTCTATGAATAGTGTGGAGTTGTGGTCCAAACACTGTAGGTATGGAAGAAAAAGTAGTAACCAGATTTGCACTATTTGTTTAAACTGGCTGTGAAAATATACAATGTTGTCAGAGAACAAAGAATAAGGCTAAAGTTGTCCCTGCTTAACATTGTCTTTACTTTATGAAAACCTAGACAAAGAACTGACATATGTTGTGTTTGTGAGTCTTATGAGAGGGCTATTGGCATGATCATCACTGTGTCAACTCCATATGTCTTTTACATATTTTGTTGTGTCTATTTGTTTTACATTAAGTGGTAAAGTAGGCTGTTTTTCACTTTAATTACGAAGAGGCTAATCGTGAGATGAACCCTGCGATCGCGCTCCTTTTCGACGTGAATTCATGCACATCGAAGATTTTGAAAAATGTCGTCATAGAGTCCCATTTTCAAGTCACTCTAAATCTTTATGTAAGTATATATTTTAGTCCTACATATTTTATTAAGGACGGATCAGGCCTACTTGTCTATTCAGCAAATACACTTTCTTTTTTTACTACACTAGGCATCATAGGCCTGCCTTTACATTTTAATGGGGGGTATCATTGAACTGCAAAATAAAGTGACCAATATAATCCGCTATAACCAATTCAACAAACACTTAAACATGTTTGCCATTTGTGGGGTATTTCTATGTTATTCTACATGTGTCATGAGGAGTATGATAATAAAATGCTCTTTGTGTCGGATTTATAAGGGGCTCAAACCTTTCGAAGTTAATCCATGAATCAAATAAAGGTTCTGTCATGAGAGAGCGTTTAACACAAACATGCCCTGGATGACTCCATGCCTTCCGCTTGAGTAAGTGTTTCTTTGTATTAATGACCACGGGAATCAATTGGTTGCGCCGAATTGTGTGAGAGATGCAGGATGCTTTGAACAAATGCATCTGAATCTGCACCTGCTTGTGTGTGGTTGACTACTCAATAAATCCATAGCAACGTTAAACTATTCTTCTTGCTAAATTGCATGCATACCATAATATGTTGAACACTTCTCCCTATGGTTATATCAGTTAAAGCCACCAACGAAATGTTGGCTTGCTTAATCTGTTAGTGGATCGTCTATAGGCCTAAATCAGCCTTGAATTTAGACACAAAGAACAAGAAAACATTTCAGGAAGGAAAGAATTACAACATATAATATTATATTTAATATTATGATGTACATTTTTCAGGAGATTAACATCAATTGTGTTCATTTTCTGGCTGCAATTAGGCCATTGAAATTAGAAACATGGTAGTTATATATAAAGCAATATAATAAATCAGCCTATTATTTTGTTGATATAGTATTATTTTGTTAATATTTCCGATATCCATGTCTATTTCAATTTACCTGAAAGAAATGGTTTATACAAATAATCTATTTGAGATCTGCGTCCACAAAATAGGCTAATATAGTTCAACATATTACTAAAATGTGTTCAAGGTCTAAATGTATTTTTTTAGTTGCTATCAGATGTAATAGTTTGATCTCTGCCCGCCATATTTAACATAACAACACTTTGGGGATTAGGTTGAACTAATATAATTTTTAAGCTAACGAGACAAGCGAGCCCCTGCAATTAGCGGACCAATTCCGTTTAACATGATCAGGCCTACATGTATCCATCAACGAAATCCTCGCCACTTAGACAAGTCTCACCGCCACAGGGAGAAGCTGCCCTTGGTCTCTAAATGAAGTTTTGTGCGTATACTCTCACAATAACATCAGGGCGAAGAGCAATGTAATTACATTTGTCAGGTGGCCACTTCGAGACAATTATTAGTGTAACAGTTGGTAAATATGCAATATTTGAACAAATGTTATATGAATTGGATTAACAATTAGGTATTTTTTTAAGGTGTACCCTTTGGGGAAAAATAAGCGAGTGCGTAAAATACGCATCAAAAGCAAATTACTTGCCATACACACAATGATTGGCCTAGTTCTTATAGATTCTTCCACAAAAAATGGTAAACTAATGCAGCAATTATCTACATAATGGGTGCATGGGTTAGGCTATGCGCTGGAAGGTGACTTTTACGCACGACCAATATAGTGTTTGTGAACGGGAGAAGGAATAATAAAAAGGTCTACGCACAAATAAACCCACCTGCACGTCCTCCAGTCCGTGATGTCCAATGTGCATTCCAAGAGGACCGTCCCCTAGCGCTGCAGCACCCTCCCCGAGTCCGTGGAGAAGCCGAGGTACACCTGGGTACTCCCGACGGTGGTCGAGGCTTAAAGCCCGGTGTGACTGTGACAATAGCCCCCCCTCGTCCGACCGCGACCTCTGCGAGTGCCATGCCGCTTGCTGATGCTGATGGAGAGAGTTGATGGAGGTGTAGGGGTCCGATAAGTGAGAGTATGCAGAGTCTTGGCTCTGTGAATATGAGAGCGAAGACTGTGGGTATGGAGGGGGGAAGTACGGAGGTTGGAAGTCAGAGGCCGGTGTGTGGCAGAGCGGGGGAGCGGAGGAGTAAGCTGCCTGGTTCAGCGAGGAGAGTTGGGACAGTCGCCCACTCGGCGAGGAGCCGGTCAGTCCGTCCGCGCGGTCCTGTGCATAAAATACAAAAAAGTAGCTTAGGCTTCTAAATCAAACTATTTTTTTGATTACATGCAAATGCATCGAATTACTGCACCAAATGTCAGGCCTATAATTACATTATTATTATTATTATTATTATTTTTATTATTTTTCCAATTCAAATCATTTTTGCAAAACTAGTAGCCTAAGCGTTATCATAAGCACATTACAATTCGTTATTATTGTGTCAAATTATTAAATTAACTGCAATGAAATTGAAATACAACATAAAAACCAAAGGACATTTTAAATCAGTTCGATAGCCTATATAAAACAGCACAAAACGTAGTCTGTCTTGACCACAAAAAATACAAATGTAGCTTGATATTCAACTATTTCATTATAAAATGTGAAAATAACTCATTACGGAGTGTTTGATTTGCATGCAGACAGGCAGCAGGTGCCCCTGGCATCGCTGCATGACAGTGTCAAAGATCATGGCCACTGAGAACCTCAACAGAACAAAGGAGAGGTATCTCACGCGCAGTAGAACTATGTTGTCCCAGGAAATACTATACTCAATATTATAAAAGATGTGAACACGTTTTATGACTACAGGAGCTTGTAAAATATAGACAAAATATTGAGATATTTCCAAGGTTAAATGTAAAGCAATATAGACTTAACATAACTTTAGCCATTTGTCTGAATGAATTTGGGAGTCATCATTTAATATTGTAATAACATACTATCATCAATGCAATCATGTTTCAATAGTCTCCAATTGTACTGTAGCCAACATTCCTCTCCATATGCATGCACTTCCTGGTCAAAAACGATTTCTCTAAAGCTGGGTCACTCGGATCAATTTGGTTGATTAGGAAAAATGTCCATTATTATAAAAACGAGCAACGGGGGATTTAAAAGCATATTAAAAAGGTAATTTAAAATGTGTATAAAATAACATAAACCCAATAGACTACCAATAGACTAAACCCCTTTAACAGTTTCAATTTTCACTATGCTCACCACAGCAAAACGCAACGGTACTTACTATCTACCATCTGAACGTGCCATCTTCGTTTAGTAGGCTTTCTTTAAATTCATATTTCTACGCTTTGATGCGGTCCGACTTTCTGCATACAACCGATCCAACTGACAATGACAAAAGCGGCGCCATTAGTGCGAAGTTAACGTCACATATCTGTGCCCACTCGAGTCAAGACAAAGTTGTAGATGGGAAATGACAAGACCATATAGGACCTAATCTGGTCTGCAGACTGGCGCATAGTATTGAATGTAAAGGGACTCACCATAGCCGAATATGTGTGGACTAACATCTCTTCTGGTTACCCAAATTCACAGTCTAGGATATGGATGCTGTCAATGTCGTATCGATGTCACCAAATAGTTATAATCCAAGATACTTTCATCTGTCAAGAAGATCCATGCAGGAAATAGCTAAAGCTTTTTTTTTCTTCTTCTTGCTTTTAGAAATCTCAATATGTCAACCCTCAAACACGTGCTGTAACGGATGCTGCTGTCAGAAAGAGTCCTAAATTGTCTCCATGCGCGCGCTACTTATAGGTTTTCTGAACCCACTCAACAAAATGGGGGGGGGGGGATGGGGGGGGGGGGGGCGGGGGGTCCACTTCTCTTAAAGAGATATTCATTCAGACATTCATTCATTTCCCCACCTTTGTGTTTGATCATTTGCCTACCTTTACTTAATGTTTAGATTATAAATTATTAAACTAACCAAATATCTCTATAATATTTTCCTCCGGTTTATACGCCAAATGAGAGGTCTCGTCCCCAGACAACCCAAAATACTTTCGGCACAGAGTATGCATGAAATAGCCTGTTTGTTAGGTTATTTGAATCAATCAGCCTTCTTTTTAAACTGTCGCGTAATCAAACCATTACGCGCGCTATCCACCTCGCTCAACTTTTTGTTAGGTGCAGATAACTCAAAACAACTTTTAAAGTGTTTTTGAAATATATTTACATAATGTTTAATAATTTGAGAGTGCTCACCA
Source organism: Thymallus thymallus (assembly GCA_023634145.1). NCBI lineage: Eukaryota > Metazoa > Chordata > Actinopteri > Salmoniformes > Salmonidae > Thymallus > Thymallus thymallus. The sequence continues at coordinate 1,283,873 of CM042396.1, read as the reverse complement.
TGACAATGAGTGAGTGTTATCGATAGCATTTCAGGCACCCACATTGGAAAACTGTTACCATTTACAATATCGATCCCCAAACCCATCATAGCATCAAACAAGTTCTGTCACTAGTTCTTACCACTTTATAAATACTATTTTAATTATAAGCCATACTTTTCCAAATTCATTAACCATTTTATAAACTTTTATCAATACAAGCATAGCCAAATAATTTGTTACCTGACAGTAGTGCTCAGTCTTCGTTCGAGATTTCCATAGCATGATGACGTTGTTGTAAAGGGTGGCTGGAGGTTATAGCGGCCAACAGGAGGATGGATAAAGACGAACTGAAGGTAGACTGAAGAGTGAGTTATTTGGAGTAGCGACGCAGGAGTTTTGTATGAGTCACACAGAGACATGGACGGAAGTTTGGGGAGGGGTGTGACGGCGGGAGGTGAGGGGAGTCAAGAGGGCTGCAAAATTAGGGCAAAAAGAGGGTGAGTTTTTCATTCCAAAATGAAAAAGTTGTACAGATAACACTATCAATGCATGTTGTACTGTAATGTGCAATTATACTATTACTCATGACCATGACATTAAGCAAACTGTATAGACTCAGATTTTAATTAATTACAGGCAAATAATTATATTTAAGGGTTTTCAAAGATAAATCCATTCAAACGGAATTATTGGAACGGTACACTTTTAACTTCTTGCTACTGTATCATTTGAAAACTTTATCCAGACTTGAGACCCTGCTGATTTTTTAATATAAATAAAATGTATCGGAAAATAAACTTCATGCAGTGACTCTCTTTTTGTAATAAATAAGGTAGTTAAATGCAGCGTTAAAATCGAAAGACCAACGTAAACTTGATATTTGAGAGAAAATAAGTCAAAACAAAATTCTTAAAGTTTAATGGATTGAGAATATCATCTGCCTAACAAAGAAAACATCAAATAATTGTTTCACTGATATCTCAGTGTCTACAAAATAATAATTGCGTAAACCATGAATAATTCTGGGATTTACCATGACCCAAAGTGCTGTCAGAATGCCATCTAGCGGTAGAAAAAGCAACATGCATAGAAAGATATTGGTTCACCTTAACTACACCTTAACTACAGCACCAAATAGCTATTATACCAATTATGTCTAAAACGTATTTGCTCATAAACAGCATCACTCCTTTCAGAAAACAGGAACATTGGTTTTATGCATAGATTCTGTAAGTATTTTGAATTTCAGCAGTAAGCAGGACAGCTTAAAAATTAAAACATTTAACATTCAATCTTTATCAAAATAATTCTTTATTTTATCCTTCACTTACTTTCATACATGTAACAGACTGCTTATATACATACTGTCACACCATTTTACAAACAACAAATGTTTATCAGGAAGCGTATGACAAAGCAAATATAGCCTGTTATTAAACAATGATATATTCATCCATTTTGTCTGTCTCTAGAGGCTGAAGGGCCTGGAGTTTTTCCTGGTCATGTTACGTGTCTGCTCAGGAGAAACTCCTGGCCCTCATCTTCATGATCAACACACAAGTGCTTCAGTTTGTGGTAAGGTATTTCCTCAGATTGCCCATGCTACCCAAGGCTCCCTTGGCACCGCTCTTCACGATGGCACTGATCTCCTGTCGACAGAACGGGCACTGGAGTGCCACTGCGCAGAGGGCCTCCTCTAGTGCCCCCTGGGTGTGGGGGTCAGGCAGGGCACTACAGGAGCCCAGCATGGTGAGGATGTGGTTGAGCCAACCCTCCTCCCTGATCAGGGTGATGATCCAGGGCTGGGCCTTCACACAGCCTCCCAAGGCCTGCAGACCCAGCCTCCACAGCTCCCCAGCCTCCTCCCACCACTCCTCCCAGGCAGGGCTCACCCTAACTGGGCCCGGGCCTGAGCTGGAGTCAAGGGCACCACGGAGGAACCGCAGGGCTGCAGAGAAGAACCGCCTCTGGCCTACTTCAACCGGAGCTGGAACATGGTGGAAGAAATATGAATTTAGAGGGAATGTATTAGATGGAATGTATTAGAGGGAATGTATTAGAGGGAATGTATTAGAGGAAATGTATTAGAGGGAATGTATTAGAGGGAATGGAATGTATTAGAGGGAATGGAATGTATTACATGGAATGTATTAGATGGAATGTATTAGATGGAATGTATTAGAGGGAATGTATTAGAGGGAATGGAATGTATTAGATGGAATGTATTAGAGGGAATGTATTAGAGGGAATGTATTAGAGGGAATGTATTAGAGGGAATGTATTAGATGGAATGGAATGTATTAGATGAGAGGGAATGTATTAGAGGGAATGTATTAGAGGGAATGTATTAGAGGGAATGTATTAGAGGGAATGTATTAGGCATACATTTATACAATTGCAAAAATAAACACTTGTCCCATTCATGCATCTAAAAAACAAGCCATGTTAACTCACCTTTAGGAGTCGGTTTAAGCCTGCCAATCATGAGCCCCAGAGTACAGAGATTGGCCGCCAGGACCAAGAGGCGGGGTTTGTGCAGGAGAACAGGAAGAGCTTCACTCAACAGTGACTCGAGGCTTCTGAAACCAGGGTCCTTTCTGACAGACAACATTGTGCATAAATAACACACGGTCACACAGGTTAAACAGTAATCCTGTCCCCATAAATAACACACGGTCACACAGGTTTAACAGTAATCCTGTCCCCATAAATAACACACGGTCACACAGGTTAAACAGTAATCCTGTCCCCACAAATAACACACGGTCACACAGGTTAAACAGTAATCCTGTCCCCATAAATAACACACGGTCACACAGGTTAAACAGTAATCCTGTCCCCATAAATAACACACAGTCACACAGGTTAAACAGTAATCCTGTCCCCATAAATAACACACAGTCACACAGGTTAAACAGTAATCCTGTCCCCATAAATAACACACGGTCACACAGGTTAAACAGTAATCCTGTCCCCATAAATAACACAGTCACACAGGTTAAACAGTAATCCTGTCCCCATAAATAACACACGGTCACACAGGTTAAACAGTAATCCTGTCCCCATAAATAACACACGGTCACACAGGTTAAACAGTAATCCTGTCCCCATAAATAACACAGTCACACAGGTTAAACAGTAATCCTGTCCCCATAAATAACACACAGTCACACAGGTTAAACAGTAATCCTGTCCCCATAAATAACACACAGTCACACAGGTTAAACAGTAATCCTGTCCCCATAAATAACACACGGTCACAGGTTAAACAGTAATCCTGTCCCCATAAATAACACACGGTCACACAGGTTAAACAGTAATCCTGTCCCCATAAATAACACACGGTCACACAGGTTAAACAGTAATCCTGTCCCCATAAATAACACAGTCACACAGGTTAAACAGTAATCCTGTCCCCATAAATAACACACGGTCACACAGGTTAAACAGTAATCCTGTCCCCATAAATAACACACAGTCACCCAGGTTAAACAGTAATCCTGTCCCCATAAATAACACACAGTCACACAGGTTAAACAGTAATCCTGTCCCCATAAATAACACAGTCACACAGGTTAAACAGTAATCCTGTCCCCATAAATAACACACAGTCACACAGGTTAAACAGTAATCCTGTTCCCATAAATAACACAGTCACACAGGTTAAACAGTAATCCTGTCCCCATAAATAACACACGGTCACACAGGTTAAACAGTAATCCTGTCCCCATAAATAACACAGTCACACAGGTTAAACAGTAATCCTGTCCCCATAAATAACACACGGTCACACAGGTTAAACAGTAATCCTGTCCCCATAAATAACACACGGTCACACAGGTTAAACAGTAATCCTGTCCCCATAAATAACACACAGTCACACAGGTTAAACAGTAATCCTGTCCCCATAAATAACACAGTCACACAGGTTAAACAGTAATCTGTCCCCACAAATAACACACGGTCACACAGGTTAAACAGTAATCCTGTCCCCATAAATAACACTGTCACACAGGTTAAACAGTAATCTGTCCCCATTCTGAACTATTTACTGTTGACAGAGGGAGAGATTCATTTTTCTGTATAAAAATCCATCCCACCTAGTCACCAGTATCTGTAAATTAAACTATGCTATATGTGTTTTATAGCATATATGTGTGTATTTGGGTCTCTATACAACATGTACGTGTGTATTTGGGTCTCTATACAACATATACGTGTGTATTTGGGTCTCTACACAACATGTACGTGTGTATTTGGGTCTCTACACAACATATACGTGTGTATTTGGGTCTCTACACAACATATACGTGTGTATTTGGGTCTCTACACAACATATACGTGTGTATTTGGGTCTCTACACAACATATACGTGTGTATTTGGGTCTCTACACAACATATACGTGTGTATTTGGGTCTCTACACAACATATACGTGTGTATTTGGGTCTCTACACAACATATACGTGTGTATTTGGGTCTCTACACAACATATACATGTGTATTTGGGTCTCTACAAGGACAGCTGTGTGTTGTATTTATTTTGTACCTGACTCGCTCCGGCTCCGTGACGGCAAAGTTGAGCAGGGCCGAGCAGGCTGTCTCCATACTGGGGTCCCGGGCTAACGCTGCCCCTCCTTTCCCCCGCATGTCGCCCCATCCTTGGGTTAGGAAGGTCACGAGGAGAGCCGGGGTGTCCAGGGTGAGTAACACCTTTCTTGGGGCATCCTCTGCAGAAAGGTGGCACAGAGCTGGGAGGAGATACCTAGAGAGGGCAACAAAAAGAGAGGGAGAGAGAGGCTGTGCTATCAGAGCCTGTTCCCCAAATACAGACAACTCCTGATAGATGCACACAGCTTCAGACTGTCAGGACAACCTGCACTAAACCCAGCATGCCGTTATCATTTTAATTAAATTGGGACTGGAATCAGAATCCCCTTCCGTTGTGTTGAGTCAACCTACCTTAGAGCATCTTTGCCTGTCCAAGCCCCTCCCTGTGAGCAGTCACCTACAGACATCTCCGACATCCAATTGGAAAGACCCTGTTCCTGACTCTCTCCCTGCAGGTGGCTTCTGGCGTAGCCCATCAGAAAGGGCAAGAGGGCGGTGACTTCCTCCTTGAGACAGGAAGTCTCTTCGGCGAGCCAGGCACAGAGGGAACGGAATGTGGCGAAAATGAAGGGGTCGCCGTAACGACTCGGATCAACCTGGAGAAAAAATATTTAAAAAAGTTTGATTCTGAAACTGAGTTATCCATCTCTTACAGGAGCAAAGCTGAACATGTGATACAAGTTAAACACTACTGTATTGGGTGAACCAATTAGTATTCAATCACTTTTTGACAGCACCCCTTTTGATTTGAACGAAGCCTTCAATATATAACTTTCCCATTGTAGAAGTGCTCAGAAAGTGACTTTTTGGAGCTGAATGCCAAAACGTAAATGTGCTCAAAGTTGACCCATTTTGCATCACCTTGAAAATATAATATTCACACAAAATGTAAGATTTTGACACAGATAATCGCCTGAATTGGAACGTAGTGGCTGTAAGGTTACATGTTATACATGCTATACATCCCTACCACATACAGCTGTAAGGTTACATGCTATACATCCATCCATCCCTACCACATACAGCTGTAAGGTTACATGCTATACATCCATCCATCCCTACCACATACAGCTGTAAGGTTACATGCTATACATGCATCCATCCCTACCACATACAGCTGTAAGGTTACATGCTATACATGCATCCATCCCTACCACATACAGCTGTAAGGTTACATGCTATACATCCATCCATCCCTACCACATACAGCTGTAAGGTTACATGCTATACATCCATCCATCCCTACCACATACAGCTGTAAGGTTACATGCTATACATGCATCCATCCCTACCACATACAGCTGTAAGGTTACATGCTATACATGCATCCATCCCTACCACATACAGCTGTAAGGTTACATGCTATACATGCATCCATCCCTACCACATACAGCTGTAAGGTTACATGCTATACATGCATCCATCCCTACCACATACAGCTGTAAGGTTACATGCTATACATGCATCCATCCCTACCACATACAGCTGTAAGGTTACATGCTATACATGCATCCATCCCTACCACATACAGCTGTAAGGTTACATGCATCCATCCCTACCACATACAGCTGTAAGGTTACATGCTATACATGCATCCATCCCTACCACATACAGTTGTAAGGTTACATGCTATACATGCTATACATCCCTACCACATACAGTTGTAAGGTTACATGCTATACATGCATCCATCCCTACCACATACAGCTGTAAGGTTACATGCTATACATACATCCATCCCTACCACATACAGCTGTAAGGTTACATGCTATACATGCATCCATCCCTACCACATACAGCTGTAAGGTTACATGCTATACATGCATCCATCCCTACCACACACAGCTGTAAGGTTACATGCTATACATGCATCCATCCCTACCACATACAGCTGTAAGGTTACATGCTATACATGCATCCATCCCTACCACATACAGTTGTAAGGTTACATGCTATACATGCATCCATCCCTACCACATACAGTTGAAGTTGGAAGTTTACATCCACTTAGGTTGAAGTCATTAAAACTCATTTTTCAACCACTCCACAGATTTCATGTTAACAAACTATAGTTTTGGCAAGTCTGTTAGGACATCTGCTTTGTGCATGATACAAGTAATTCTTCCAACAATTGTTTACAGACAGATTATTTCACTTATAATTCACTATATCACAATTCCAGTGGGTCAGAAGTTTACATACACTAAGTTGACTGTGCCTTTAAACATCTTGGAAAATTCCAGAAAATATGTCATGGCTTTAGAAGCTTCTGATAGGCTAATTGACATCATTTGAGTCAATTGGAGGTGTACCTGTGGATGTATTTCAAGGCCTACCTTCAAACTCAGTGTCCCATTGCTCGACATCATGGGAAAATCAAAAGAAATCAGCCAAGACCTCAGAAAGAAACTTGTAGACCTCCACAAGTCTGGTTCATCCTTGGGAGCAATTTCCAAACGCCTGAAGGTACCATGTTCATCTGTACAAACAATAGTACGCAAGTATAAACACCATGGGACCACGCAGCCGTCATACCGCTCAGGAAGGAGACGCGTTCTGTCTCCTAGAGATGAGCATACTTTGGTGCGAAAAGTGCAAATCAATCTCAGAACAACAGCAAAGGACCTTGTCAAGATGCTGGAGGAAACAGGTACAAAAGTAGCTATATCCACAGAAAAACGAGTCCTATAATCGACATAACCTGAAAGGCCGCTCAGCAAGGAAGAAGCCACTGATTCAAAACCACTATAAAAAAGCCAGACTACGGTTTGCAACTGCACATGGGGACAAAGATCGTACTTTTTGGAGAAATGTCCTCTGGTCTGATGAAACAAAAATAGAACTGTTTGGCCATAATGACCATCGTTATGTTTGGAGGAAAAAGGGGGAGGCTTGCAAGCTGAAGAACACCATCCCAACCGTGAAGCACAGGGGGTGGCAGCATCATGTTGTGGGGGAGCTTTGCTGCAGGAGGGCTGGTGCACTTCACAAATCATGAGGAAGGAAAATTATGTGGATATATTGAAGCAACATCTCAAGACATCAGTCAGGAAGTTAACGCTTGGTCGCAAATGGGTCTTCCAAATGGACAATGACCTCAAGCATACTTCCAAAGTTGTGGCAAAATGTCTTAAGGACAACAAAGTCAAGGTATTGGAGTGGCCATCACAAAGCCCTGACCTCAATGTCAGGAATTGTGAAAAACTGAGTTTAAATGTATTTGGCTAAGGTGTATGTAAACTTCCGACTTCAACTGTACATGACATCAGAGCTCAGGGTCTCCGCTTCACATCTCGGTATGGGTTTTGACTGACAAGACGTTCTGAACTTGACCACCGCACGCAACAAGAAGTTGCCCACATCCCTCCCGCTAATTGGGCTAATTTGTTGTTGTCTGAGTGAGGGAAATGCTGGAAAATACGAGGACTCTATGTATTTTGAAAAAATAGATGTGAGGATTAGCAAGCCAAACACTTGTGAGTCCAAATGTGTACTTCACATTACTCATGTAATATTCAGTGTCAATGCTTATGATCACTGTGTTTGATGTACAGTAACAAGATGACGTTAAACCCTGGGTCGTCCTGAACACAATGAGCCCGTTTGTTGACAATTTGCATCTCTCCATTCTATGCACACCAAAATTACAATCTGCTTCGCCGATTCGCCTTGTGAAAGCCTGATACTGTAAGATGATAAAATACAATTTAACTAGTAATGTTGGAAATAGAACAAGCTTTCACATTATGAGTCATAAAAGCACATTGAAATTACTTAGGGACTTTGTAACACTTGGAGACACCAGTTAGACATCTCACTCGAACCTTTCATGTCTTAAGTTGCACCAATCAAAGAATATTCTGATCACGTTACTGAATGTATTTTCAAAGAAATTTGCACATAAACTGAACAGTGTAATGTCTGGATTAAGTCTTGTGTCAGGTGAACTGTTGTGTCCTCACATTCAGCCCAACACTTCTCCCACAATCGCCAAACTGTTCCCTTTTAATTGATACCATATTTCTTCTGTTTTACCTCAAATGTCAATTATTTAAAAAATGTGCAAACTCCATATTCACACAGACCCTATTTTAGATATCTGAGGTTGTGTTGTGGCCGCCATCAGTTGAGGCAAACCTCATTCTGTACAGCAGGGTCTAAGCTACAACATGTGAGTATTCAAAAACTAAAATCAGAGATTGATAATTTCATTTACAAACTAGCCTCCAACACTCTACTTAGCAAATTGGATGTAATCATCACAGTGCCATCCGTTTTGTCACCAAAGCCCCATACACTACCCACCACTGCGACCTGTATGCTCTTGTTGGCTGGCCTTCATTATATATTCGTCACCAAACCCACTGGCTCCAGGTCATCTATAAGTCTTTATTAGGTAAATCTCCGCCCTATCTCAGCTCACTGGTCACCATAGCAACACCCACCCGTAGCATGCGCTCCAGCAGGTATATCTCACTGGTCATCCCCAAAGCCAACACCTCCTTTGGCCGCCATTCCTTCCAGTTCTCTGCTGCCAATGACTGGAACGAATTGCAAAAATCATTGAAGCTAGAGGTTCCTATCTGCCTCACTAACTTTAAGCATCAGCTGTCAAAGCTGCTTATCGATCACTGCACCTGTATATAGCCCTTCTGTAAATAGCCCACACTACTACCTCATCCCCATATTCTATTTATTTTTGTTATTTTCACAAATCTTGCACTCCAGTATATCTATTTGCACATCATAATTTGCACATCCTTCATTCCTGTGTTAATGATGATAATCTGTAATTTATTTCACCACTATGGTCTATTTATTGTCCTACCTCCTAACCTTATGTCACGTTCGGGTGTGTAGAGAGACCAAGGCGCAGCGTATCGATAGTTCGACATGTTTATTAATTAACTGACGAACTATACAAAATAACAAATGATAATAATAAACACACGTAGCACGAACACGAGACAACATACGACAATGAACCACGCCAACGGAGTGGAACACAGACATATGTAAGATCCCTAATTAGAGGTAATGCCTAGCAGCTGCCTCTAATTAGGGATCCAACACACAACACCACACAGACGTAGAAATAATAGATCTGCCAGACTCTGACCATAGAAATATAGAGAAGCAAAGCTTCTCTATGGCCAGAGCCTGACACCTTACTACATTTTGCACTACATTTTGCACTCTGTATATAGATTTTCTATTGTGTTTTTGACTATGTTTGTTTAATGTGTAACTCTGTGTTGTTTTTGTCGCACTGCTTTGCTTTGTCTTGACCAGGTCGCAGTTGCAAATGAGAACTTGTTCTCAACTGACCTACCTGGTTAAATAAAGGTGAAATAAAAAAATAAATAAAATAATTGACATTAAATGTAAAAAAATATATATTTTTTCATGAAAAAAATCTATTTTCAAGATATAGAATAGTTTGACAACCTTTTTTGTGAGCTTTTAAATGATATCAAACTCAACCATGTATCTTTTCCAGTGATAAAGACCTGGTAGGGTGGGGGACCTCTGTCACTTTCTGACCACTTCTTCCAAATATGTATGGAAAGTTTTGTTAAAATCAAAAAGGATGCTATAAAAAAGCAATTGAATTCAAATGGATTTACCCTATTGTGAATTGAGTGTGTGTCTGTGATTTGTACTGTCTTATGTTCATCCACAACACAGTTATCTTGTGGGAAACATGATTTTAATTTACCTCCCCCCTTACAGACACTCTGGCTGGTGTATATAATGAGTTCTCTTACCTGCTGCAGGTGATAGATGACTGCCGAGAAGGCCTCCTCCAGAACTCGGAGAACCTGCCTGCTCTGCTGCAGACTGAGCCCAGTGATGGCAGTCTGTGGCTGGGCATCGCTCTGCTGGGCGACTCCCTGGCTGCTGCAGGCCTGTTCCATGGCCGCCTCCATGATGCGGTAACAGGCAGTGAGTGTCTGTTGCAGCTGGGGACTCAGCTCTGTATTGGGGGGCTCCTCCAGGCCCATCCTCACCTCCACACAGGCTCGGTTCACCAGCAGGCAACAGAACTTCGGTGGACCCACAGGCTCCCAGCCGCACAGGTCCAACAGGCAAGCGGAGAGGACTAACACAGGTCCTAACTGACCTGGGGTCAGCTTGGCCTGCAGCATGGGCCTTAAGGCTGCCCACAGACTGACCATAGATGGCGTTAGGTCAGTGTCCTTTGGTGTCCCACCTGGCGAGGGGAGGAACTGCGGCACCAGGGCACACATATCGAGCTGGGTGAGGCCAGTGGCTTGGCAGAAGTCTTGGGAGACTCTGGCCAGAAGAGAGAGGAGTTCGGCTGGGTGCTTACTCCAGGCTCTCTCTTTAGTTTTGCCTGAGAGGAGGGCACCCAGCAGGGCTAGTCCTTTTTCATGGCTCAGGGTTTGTTTCTGCTCCAAGGCCCGACAAAGAGCTGGGACAGCACCCCTGGCCAGGAGCTGATCTGGACCCCGGGGTAAAGCACACACTGTAATCAGAACCTGGTAACAGTCTGTAGCCAAGGCCTCATCCAGTTTGATTGTTGAATGGGAAGTTGCAGCTCTATTTTCTGCAGTTCCTTCCTCAGAGCCTGTAGGACTCGTCACATCCTGAGCTGGTGCTTTGACTCCAGCAGTGTCCTGGACATGCTCTTTGGTAGTGTTTGTGCTCTGTGAACACGGCTCATCTTCAGCCTGGCTTGGCTGGTCTGGTTCCATCCCTTGTCTAGCCTGGTGCTGGGCTTGTTTCTGCAGGCTCCATTTGGGCCCATCGGCCAGTAGCCCTAGCAGTACAGGGATGGTGGTGAGGAGCTGTGGGTGGGCGGCCATGTCTGGGTCTGTGCTGAGGGCAGCCAGCAGAGCCGTGCCCAGAGACAAAAGCTCCTCTGGGGGCAAGCCGGAGGCGTCACTCCCCCGGACCGCAGTCACCAGCAGGCGAGCTGGAAGACATAGCCCCACTGCCTCAAAGATGCGCCGCAGCGTCACGCTGTCGAGCTGGCCTGCTGGACACAATCGTGTAATCTACAGCAAGGGATGATGGGAGAATATAAGAGTGAGATCATACCAGATGAAACAGAATGACCAAGGGTCAGAGATTAGAAGGTAGATGGGTGACACTTACCAGGAGAAGTGCAGCGAGTGTGTGGCTGTCGTTTTTGGCGTGGGTGAGTGCGTGTAAACAGCGCTCCAGGACCTCGCGCTGGGCAGCAGACAAGCCATCTATCGCTGGCTGAGCTCTCTCTCCTTCCTCACTGCCTGTGTGTTCGCCACTGGAATCACTCTCAGAGCTCACAAGAAATGTACCCTCAGCCATTGCTAATGCCATCCTGTCAAAACAATATACATATCAGTGGTAAAAATTTGTGAGACAGAGATCCAGACAACGCCCCATCACGACAAACAATTTGACATGGTTATAGCCAGGCCTATGCTATGTTCTGAAATGATACAGGTTTGATCGGACAGATTGCAGGCAAGTTTCCCTGCGCTCACCACCAACAGTCAACACATTATGAAATAAGTTGGAGCATGCAACAAGAAAAAGGCAGAGTGATTTATTTTTGCTCACTTTAAATTAGATTGTACACGATGTGAACAGGTGAGGAAGATGTCAGCTTGACGTCGAAACGTCAATCATCTGTTCGCATCCTGTCCTCAAACTCCTTTTAACCTCTTGGTTTTCTTGGTAATCGATTCTCATGATAGATGTCATTGTTGTGGAGCAACACTTTCCTTTGTTTGCTGAAGTGTGAAGTCTGAACTCTTAAGATGATGAAATAAGTCTTGCATGATGTTCATGTTAGCTGTGTAGCTAGTTAGCTAGGCTGCTAGCTAGGCTGCTAGCTAGGCTAACTCTATCCCTAGATGTAGTCTTAATAGGTAGGCCAAACACGTTTTGGTGATTTCTGGTATTTCTTTTTTTATCAAATCGCAGAACATTTTTGGACCCATTCATCAGTTTTTACCTGATTAAGTACAATACCATTGGGAATTACTGTCGAACGTTCAATTTACAGTTGAAGTCGGAAGATTACATACTTAGGTTGAAGTCATTAAAATTCATTTTTCAACCACTCCACAGATTTCATGTTAGGACATTACTTTGTGGATGACAAGTAATTCTTCCAACAATTGTTAACAGACAGATTATTTCACTTATAATTCACTATAATCACAATTCCAGTGGGTCAGAAGTTTACATACACTAAGTTGACTGTGCCTTTAAAAAGCTTGGAAAATTCCAGAAAATGATGTCATGGCTTTAGAAGCTTCTGATAGGCTAATTGACATCATTTGAGTCAATTGGAGGTGTACCTGTGGATGTATTTCAAGGCCCACCTTCAAACTCAGTGCCTCTTTGCTCGACATCATTGGAAAATCAAAGGAAAGGCCGCTCAGCAAGGAAGAAGCCACTGCTCCAAAACCTCCATATAAAAGCCAGACTACGGTTTGCAACTGCACATGGGACAAAGATCGTACTTTTTGGAGAAATGTCCTCTGGTCTGATGAAACAAAAATAGAACTGTTTGGCCATAATGACCATCGTTATGTTTGGAGGAAAAAGGGGGAGGCTTGCAAGCCGAAGAACACCATCCCAACCGTGAAGCACGGGGGTGGCAGCATCATGTTGTGGGGGTGCTTTGCTGCAGGAGGGACTGGTGCACTTCACAAAATAGATGGCATCATGAGGAAGGAAAATTATGTGGATATATTGAAGCAACATCTCAAGACATCAGTCAGGAAGTTAAAGCTTGGTCGCAAATGGGTCTTCCAAATGGACAATGACCCCAAGCATACTTCCAAAGTTGTGGCAAAATGTCTTAAGGACAACAAAGTCAAGGTATTGGAGTGTCCATCACAAAGCCCTGACCTCAATCCTATAGAACATTTGTGGGCAGAACTGAAAAAGCGTGTGCGAACAAGGAGGCCTACAAACCTGACTCAGTTACACCAGTTCTGTCAGGAGGAATGGGCCAAAATTCACCCAACTTATTGTGGGAAGCTTGTGGAAGGCTACCAGAAACATTTGACCCAAGTTAAACAATTTAAAGGCAATGCTACCAAATACTGAGTGTATGTAAACTTCTGACCCACTGGGAATTTGATGAAAGAAATAAAAGCTGAAATAAATCACTCTACTATTATTCTGACATCAAATTGCATGGGTACACTGTCAGAACGAGACTGCACAAACTTGGCCTACATGGGAGGTCAGGAAGGAAGAAGCCTCTGCTCTCAAAAAATAATATCAAGACAACTGACTTTTGCCAGACAACACCTGGGTAAAGTCAGTTGTCTTGATATTCTTTTTTGAGAGCAGAGGCTTCTTCCTTCCTGACCTCCCATGTAGGCCAAGTTTGTGCAGTCTCTTTCTGACAGTGTACCCATGCACTTCAACATTGATTGTGGCAAGAGAGGCCTGTAGATCCCTTGATGTTACCCTGGGGTTCTTAGAGACTTCTATGAGCATCTTTCGGTCAGCTCTTGGGCTGACTTTGGTGGGACGACCTGTCCTAGGTAGTTTGGTGGGACGACCTGTCCTAGGTAGTTTGCCAGTGGTCTGGAATTTTCGTCAGACAGTGGAATTATGTACTTCGAATTGCTTGGAAATGGATTTGTAACTCCTCCCAGACTGTAACTCCTCCCAGACTGTAACTCCTCCCAGACTGTAACTCCTCCCAGACTGTAACTCCTCCCAGACTCATGGGCATCAATAATCTTTCTTCTGAGGGCCTCGGTAGGTCTTTAGATCTTTGAATGATGTGTTACCACACACCCATATGGTTAAGACCAAACCAGACCAATGTTCTTATCTTTATGGAAGGCTGGACCCTCCTAAGTTTCTCTCTAATGTTTTCTAATCATTTGCACTTGTTTTGGTACCTAATTCTAATTGTAGCCATTTTATGTGATGGTAAAGGTTGGGGTGTACTAACTTTTTCCCCATAAGGAAAAAACATTTTTGTTTATTTTAACTGCATAACATTTTCAAAGTTTGTGTGATTTGTTGAATTGGGTAACCTTTCTGTCAATAGTGTTGAAGTGAAGATTACATATCCATCTGTCCAAATATGTTCTTACTTTTTCCACATGGCTGTAAACTTTTGCCCAGTCAGTAGCTACGCCCGAGGGGGCTCAGAAAGAGTGTTGGCGTGATGGAACACCCTCTTTTACCCAGAGTGCATAAAAAGCCTTAGTAACGAAATTCACATTACACCAGAAAATGTGAGCTGTCGCTACACAGCTGAATATGGTTAGAACTTTGAACAGGAGGTGAAGAAGATAAACTCACTAGACCAGAACATGGCCAGTCTGCAGCTGTGCGTGTAAAGTGGCCTAGAACTTTGACTAATGACACAAGGTGGTAAGGAGAAAATCCCATCTCAGACAATCCTTGAGTACCTGCTCTGAAAACACTCCACTACAAGCCAGGACAACTAAGAAGGACATTGTGACCTCTGGTTGACAACCGGAGCCTTGCCTTACACCAACCCCCTTCCCCATTGAAGGATTGATTGGTTTCAACAGAGAGAGAGAGATGACGAACAAAGACATCTACGCGTAAATACATGAATGATTCCTTACCCAAACGAGCGGTGGTTCGTGAGGAAAGCATTATGATTACTTTTCCAAATGTATCAACGATAAGTTGGACTATCTACCCCTCCCTCTTTTGATAATCAAGCAGCCATGCTATCGTTAGTCCACTAGGGACTTTTAACATGTATTAAGAGGGTATGTATTCTGTGTTATTATTAAGTTAACTAGTAAATAAATCATCATTTGTGTAGTGCTGAATCATCCGGTTCATCTGGTTCTTGCAGATCCAAGTCTGCGACTGTTCAGAATGACGACTGATCAGAGGTAATGATTAATACGCTGACTGTTTTATACATATTGATAGGTAAAGACTGAGTTTAATTCGAGAGATGGTAACTCTATAAACAACTTCTCCTGTGGTGCCCCAAATTCCTAATTGTTAAATGATTCATTTAAAGTGGGTAATAATTCAACATAGTGGATTAAATAGATAAGTCATCACATGAATGAAAGTCAGGACAGAGTTTGGGAACCCCTGATCTAGACTACAGCCTCCACTGTCAGTGCAGCAGCCTGAAAGTTTGACATCCCTACTCATAGCCTAACATTACCATTAGTTCTGGCAGCCAAATACTCCATCTCAACCTGAATCGATTCTCAATTACGGTACGGTTCTAGAAACAAAGTCCTTTTCATACCACAAAATAATGTGATGCTCAGGAAGGAGAAGTACTGTAACCTACAGTGTTTTAACCGCCTTTATCACAGCGGTCTTCTACACATAGGAGGAGCGGCGAACCCTAACCCTATAAAAAGGTCTAGCAATTTAACGTTGTTTTTTTTAACGAAAATGGTATGAAAGATAAGGTCCTTTTACTTCCTAACCCGTACCGTAAGCGAGGCATGTTAACGAACCCGTCCGGACGGAAGACCTGCAGACCGGGACGGAGCCATGACCAAGGGCTAACTCGTGTTAGCAACCTGTGGCTAATGAACTCATGTCGTTCACCTTCAGCGTTCATACATTAGGGCATTTTATTTGGCATACGTCGAAAACTACTGTGATAAAATAATCTATGGAATTAGTGCAAGTAGCTACAAACATACTCACATGTAGGCTAGCTGCGTCCTTTATTTGTTCATTCAACTTTCCGCGCTGCACTAAACTACGAGATCCACCAAAAAACTGTCAAAAGCAGAGATGACGACAACAACCAATCAACGTGATCAGAATATTATAATCGGCCAATCACGAGGCGGTTCTTTGACATGTAAGGACGCCATTTTGGTTGGTCTTCCGTTCTGGGAACGTTTATATTTTTTATTGGCAAAGCGAAAAATATGTACATTATTTAATTCAATGCTATTTGATAATGTTGTGTTTTGTCATAATAAATTAAAAAGGTCTCTCCAAAAGTGTGTATTACATAGCTTTGTGTGTATTTTATTTAACCTTTATTAAACTAGGCAAGTCAGTTAAGAACTAATTCTTATTTACAATGACGGCCTTCCCCGGCTAAACCCGGACAACCCTGGGCCAGTTGTGCGCCGCCCTATGGGACTCCCAATCACGGCCGGATGTGATACAGCCTGGATTCGAAACCAGGTTGCTGTTTCGACTGAGATGTTTAGATTTCTTTCTGAGTGAAGTCGCAAACTGCACAAGCAAGACCTCTGAGAAGCCAGTTTTTGTAGACTATACTGAACAAAAATATAAACCATCATGCAACAATTTCAAAGGTTTTACTTTGTTAAAGTTCATAGAAGGAAATCAGAAAATTCAGTAGGTCCTAATCTATCGATTTCACATGACTAGGCAGGGGCGCAGCCATGGGTGTGCCTGGGAGGGCATTGGAGTTTTTCTCCACAAAATGACTTTTTTACAGACAGAAATACTCCTCAGAAGGTGAAGAAGCCGAATGTGGAGGTCCTGGGCAGGCGTTTACAAGCAATGTTCCCTCTAAGCTGCACACGCAATAGCCCAAGACTGCCACGCAGCTCCCAGCTCCCCGGGACTGCCACACAGAAATATCAGCCCACACAGAGAAGCACGAGATTGAACTTCACTCAACATTCTAGAGAAGTGGTCACCACGATCTCCAAGGCATTCCTGGTCAATCGCCAAACATTTCTGTAAAAAACCCAATGATAAAGCCTTGTGTTCCTATTTTTTTATCATCACAGGCTGTTGGTGGTACACTCTTAGAAAAAAAAGAGATATTCGGCTGTCCCCATAGGAGAACCATTTGAAGAACCCTTTTTTGAGAGGCGGACCCTCAGTCTGCTGCTTTCTTCCTCTGCTGAGACTGACCATCAAATGTTGCCCACAAGTAATACAACAACAAACCTATTACCGGTGTTATCATATAGCCTACCTCGAAATATAAATATAATTTTAAAAAATAGCCCGAACAACAATGCATTCATTGGCAGGGCAATTCAAGCAAAGCCAATATACGGTGATAATGCATTAGACCAATAGCTTACTGCACAAACATCATTGCTACAGTACTGTTTTTAATTGGTTAATGTTGCAAAGGTTAAGTTTTTTAAGTCATGTTAAAATATATATATATTTGTACTCAGAAAAGGTTGAAAAGTTCTAGAGTTTTCCCTCTTAACACTATAAATGTTTCCCTTTACTGTGAAATTGTGATCGAATCAACGCAATATTGGCCACTTTCAATGAAACATACCGAAACAAAACAACTATGCAAGAGATTTTGTTGTAGCCAGAACGCATCAGAGTAAGATTCTATTGCATTGACATGCACTACTCAGCCCGTACTCTACACAGACCGGTGAGGCATAACCAATCAGAGCTGCAGTAGGCCTATATGCAAATAGACCATTGCCATACAGTATATGGATCTGTGCCATTTACTTTGAACTGGACTGTGTTTACAGCATGGGCGGTCGTGCACATTTTGTTCATATCCTTTGCTAACTAGTGAATTATTAGCCCAGTTATAGATCGTGTGGTCAGCAATAGGGGAGTGATTGCTTCCTACAAGAGCACAAAACAGGCTTGAATAAGCTAAGTAGCCAATAGGCAGAAGGTAGCATAATTTGTCTGATTCTCTGTAATAATGGTATGAGAATAATAATGCATTTTATTTAGTAAAGTGGTTTCTTACATCAAATAACACGACAACATGTTCAGTCACCTTCTTGTCTGAAGGACCAGTGGATGAACCGGTTCATGTAAAGCCCTGCATGTTTTCAAAAGTCTCATGGAATGTAGGCCTACACTGAACTCCACACATAGGCTGCTGTAGGCTGAATGATAGAACAGCTATGTCCATGTCAAAATGTTATGGGATGCATTTTCTCCATTGTTTTTGATGGTAGGCCACTCTGGTAGGCCTACATTATGACCAAATAGCCACAGTAGCCTACATGGCCACTGTTATTACTGTAACTTAAAGCGAGTGCAGCCTCAGTGTTCACAGTAAACGTGTGCTGGAAGTTGCACAGAAGTTTCACAATGTTAAGTTTGCACTCAGCTTACCTGAAATTTACTCAGTGCCAAAAATGTTTTGTGGTCTGCGGTTGTGAAGCCTGTTGGACGTACTGCCAAATTCTCTAAAACGACGTTGGAGGTGGCATATGGTAGAGAAATTAACATTCAATTCTCTGGCAACTTGAGACATCTGTGGCTTTGTGTTGTGTGACAAAACTGCACAGTTTAGACTGGCCTTTTATTGTCCCCAGCACAAGGTGCACCTGTGTAATGATAATGCTGTTTAATCAGCTCCTTGATATGCCACACCTGTCAGGTGGATGGATTATCTTGGCGAAGGAGAAATTATTTGACATTATTTTACTATGCTGATTCTACAATTGAATGTCAGTATGTCATTAATCTCTTTATTTTATTAGTAAAAATGTTCAAACACAAATCAACATTTATGAAGAAAAATACCCATTTTATATTTTCTACTGATTTGGATTTGTTTTAGAATTATTAAAAGGTATGCAAAACAAAATGTCTCAAATGTATTTGCTACATGTCTATATTTGATTTGATATAATCTTTAGTTATTATTTATTTTTATAAATAGATAGATAGATAGATAGATAGATAGATAGATAGATAGATAGATAGATAGATAGATAGATAGATAGATAGATAGATAGATAGATAGATAGATAGATAGATAGATAGATAGATAGATAGATAGATAGATAGATAGATAGATAGATAGATAGATAGATAGATACTTTATTGATCCCGAAGGGAAATGTCTTTGTCAAGCAGTTACGAAAAACACAGGGCAGGTGCAAAATGCCAGAACGAAAAGACAGATACACGAAACATAGAGAGACAGTATGAAAAAGTATAAAATACAAGAAAGTATGGAATGCAAAAAGCTATAAAAAGGCATTGCATAGTATGAGTGAATTACTGATTATGTACACTATACATTGTTACAGAGTGTTAGGTGAAATAAAATGATATATTTACATGGTAAATTATATATTTGATATGAGTTTTTCTTCTTTATGTAGTCCCTCTGGCTGTTCTGTCTTTTGTGTTTTGTAGGTTACTGTTGTTTAATAAATTAAACAAATATATAAATAACCTCCGAGAAGCCAGCAAGAATAAGCAATACCCAGCAGAAGAAATACGGCCTTGACTTTCCTTCAAAATAAAAGTCCCGCAATGAAGACCAAAAAAAATTATACAAATGGTCGAAATTCCTCAAATTAGAAAATGTTAGCAGACTTGGAATTGTGTTTAACAATATCAATCACAAATCATAGCGCATTGACAATATCGTCACCAGGTTTGAGTAATGATTACTAGATCAATATGGTCATACAAATAATACAACATTATTTATAATGCTACTGTTAATAATAATATAGTAGCCTTAAGGTCATTAAAAACATTCCATTGTTATTAAAGCCCATCCGTATTTTCATATTGGACCTTACCTGTTTATTAAAGATGAGTTTAAACAAAAAGCTAGGTAATAGGAAGTGTTGCTGGATCTTTGGGGCTCTATTCAATCTGTATCGCTGAAGTGTTACAGAATGTGCGATAGAAATGTAACTGTAATTTACGATTGAGCCGACATATACAGCGTTTAACGTGAATGCAGTCTCGTAAACATTGCAGTTAAATTTCAATCACGCTGTAACACTGAACTTCCGCGACACTGATTGAATAGAGCCCTTACTGTGGTCAAACAGCTTCAAGTGGGGTGCCTGGGCACTATATGGTACAAAATATACAGCACCCGGTGTCACAGGAAGAACAAGAAGATCCTCAAGGACCTCAGCCATGGCCTGTTCACCCCTCTATCATCTAGAAGGTGGAGACAGTACAGGTGCATCAAAGCTGGGACCGAGAGACTGAAAAACGGCTTCAATCTCCCGGCCATCAGACTGTTAAATAGTCACTACTAGCCCGCCTCTGCCCAGTAGCCTGCCAGGTGTTAGGGTTTAAGGTTAAGGTTAGGGTTTGGGGAAGGGTTAGCTAATATGCTAAGTAGTAGTAAGTTGTAAGTAGTTGAAAATAGTTTATAATTAGCTAAAATGCAAAAGTTGTCCATGATGAGATTTGAACTCGCAACCTTTGGATTTCTAGAGGTTCTCGTTATACGCCCACTCATCCAACCTGACAAACAACCCTACTTTCATTTTTGCCTCAAGTAGACATCTTTCTTGTGTAACCATACCAAACGTGTTACTTATGTACAGCGATTGAACAATGGTCCCTTTAATAATGTTTACATACTGTTTTACCCTCTTCATATGTATATGTACTAGTATACTGTATACTACAACTACTGCTGTATACACTTTCTCTATTCATATACTGTCCATAATGCCTATACACACCATCATATGCTGTACATATACAGTGCCTTAACCCCCTGTTGTGTTAGTCTTAATTTAAAATGGATGAAGTATTCAACCCCTTTGTTAAGGTCAAGCCTAAAAACAATGTCCTTAACAAGTCACATAATAAGATGCATGGACTCACTCTGTGTTCAATAATAGTGTTTAACAGGATTTCTTTAAAGATTACCTCGTCTCTGTACCCAACACATACAATGATCTGTGAGGTCCCTCAGTCTTTGCGAGGTTTTCCAATGCCTCGCAAAGAAGGGCACCTATTGGTAGATGGGTAAAAAAAAATTAAAAAAAGCATACATTGAAATATCCCTTTGAGCATGGTGAAGTTATTAATTGCACTTTGGATGGTGTATCAATACACCCAGTCACTATAAAGATACAGGCTTCCTTCCTAACAATGGTGACTTTAAAACAGTTAATGGCTGTGACAGGAGAGAACTGAGGATGGATCAACAACATTGTAGTTACTCCACAATACTAACCTAACTGAGGATGGATCAACAACATTGTAGTTACTCCACAATACTAACCTAACTGAGGATGGATCAACAACATGGTAGTTACTCCACAATACCAACCTAACTGAGGATGGATCAACAACATGGTAGTTACTCCACAATACTAACCTAACTGAGGATGGATCAACAACATTGTAGTTACTCCACAATACTAACCTAACTGAGGATGGATCAACAACATTGTAGTTACTCCACAATACTAACCTAACTGACAGAGTGAAAAGAAGGAAGTCTGTATAGAATACAAATATTACAAACATGCATCCTGTTCTCAATAAGGAAATTAAAATAAATTCTGAACTTTATTTCCTGAATACAGTGTTATGTGTGTTATGTCTGGCTGTTCATAATTTCAAGCATGCTGGTGATCCTGGTTCAGTCTGCTTTCCACCAGACACTGGGAGACGAATGTACCTTTCAGCAGGACAATAACCTAAAACACAAGGTCAAATATACACTGGAATTTATTACCAAGAAGACATTGAATGTTCCTGAGTGGCCGAGTTACAGTTTGGACTTAAATTGTCATGAAAATCTAAGGCAGTGATCAACAACCAACTTGACAGAGCTTGAAGAATTTTTAAAAGATGTGCAAATATTGTACAATCCAGGTGTGCAAAGCTCTTAGAGACTTACCCAGAAAGACTCACAGCTGTAATCACTGCCAAAGGTGTTTTAACATGTATTGATTCAGGGGTGTGAATACTTATGTAAATTAGATCTTTCTGTATTTAATTTTCAATACGTTTGCAAAATAATTCTAAAAACATGTTTTCAATTTGTCGTTATGGGATGTTGTGTGTAGATGGGGGAGAAACATTTTGAAATCAGGCTGTGACCAAAACAAAATGTGAAAACTTTCTGAAGGCGCTGTATATTTATATTTCTGAATATTACATTTCTTAATTCCTGTTTTATTTGATTGATTTACGTGTTTTGTATTGTTAGGTATTACTGTTGTACTGCCGCTAGGAACATAAGCACTTCGCTACACCCGCGATAGGTCAATTCCTAGTCAGGATCGTCTCTGTGTGTATGAACGTATGTTTAGCACAATGGTGCTTTTTTAATAATCAACTTGGCTGGGTTCATGCGAGTGACTGATTTTATTGTACAAAGGAGGAATCCACACTATCACTGATAAGCAATTTGTCAGTATGCCCAGAACATTGCTCTGAGAACTAGAAGAAGTATCTCAGTTTCAAGGCAAGAAGTCTGGTGTGGTATCAGTCAGTCTCATGCAGGAACCAACCATGCTTATATGACTTGTTTGTGTAGCAGTATAAAGGAACTGAAAATGGAACACCCCTTTTCAGAGTTTCATCAGGCTTGTATTGAGTTTGTGAATCTGTTCAGCCATGATAATAAAGATTGCTTCATTTACTTTGAATTTGAGTCCATAAGTCAGTCGAGTGAATGAGTAGGTATATATAATTTATAAATCCAAAAATTAATGTAACAACTACAGATTGCCCCTTTTTAAGTCTATCAAAAGTTTGAGCAATAAAAGCCCCACTTTTATTCCATAGGCTTGGATCCGCGCTATGCAGCTGTTACAAGAGCTCATTTTTCACTGACTGTCCACTGGGTTCAAATACACATTTATATTTGTGAACAGCCATCCAAAACAACCACAATCCATAAGGCGCAAATAGCTAAATGAGAGAGCAGCAGTGTGATTCACATCAATGCGCGCAGCAGTGTGATTCACATTAATGCACTATGTAGATCAATAATAAGTGATATCGGTATTGCCGTCATCCTTACCTCAAAGCATTTTTGGAAAGTTGGATAATCTTAGGATGCCGACAGCAGTCGCACCATTGGAAGACAGCTTGAACTGTAGCATAGAAAAGCCTATTCCTGCTCTTTTCCCGCGATCCATCAAACACATTTGGTATGTCATCATAGTGACCTCTGATTGGTGGTCATCATTAGGTGTGTCATCATAGTGACCTCTGATTGGTGGTCATCATTAGGTGTGTCATCATAGTGGTCTCTGATTGGTGGTCATCATTAGGTGTGTCATCATAGTGGTCTCTGTTTGGTGGTCATCATTAGGTGTGTCATCATAGTGGTCTCTGATTGGTGGTCATCATTTGGTGTGTCATCATAGTGGTCTCTGATTGGTGGTCATCATTTGGTGTGTCATCATAGTGACCTCTGATTGGTGGTCATCATTAGGTGTGTCATCATAGTGGTCTCTGATTGGTGGTCATCATTTGGTGTGTCATCATAGTGGTCTCTGATTGGTGGTCATCATTTGGTGTGTCATCATAGTGGTCTCTGATTGGTGGTCATCATTTGGTGTGTCATCATAGTGGTCTCTGATTGGTGGTCATCATTAGGTGTGTCATCATAGTGGTCTCTGATTGGTGGTCATCATTAGGTGTGTCATCATAGTGGTCTCTGATTGGTGGTCATCATTTGGTGTGTCATCATAGTGGTCTCTGATTGGTGGTCATCATTTGGTGTGTCATCATAGTGGTCTCTGATTGGTGGTCATCATTTGGTGTGTCATCATAGTGGTCTCTGATTGGTGGTCATCATTTGGTGTGTCATCATAGTGGTCTCTGATTGGTGGTCATCATTTGGTGTGTCATCATAGTGGTCTCTGATTGGTGGTCATCATTTGGTGTGTCATCATAGTGGTCTCTGATTGGTGGTCATCATTAGGTGTGTCATCATAGTGGTCTCTGATTGGTGGTCATCATTTGGTGTGTCATCATAGTGGTCTCTGATTGGTAGTCATCATTAGGTGTGTCATCATAGTGGTCTCTGATTGGTGGTCATCATTTGGTGTGTCATCATAGTGGTCTCTGATTGGTGGTCATCATTTGGTGTGTCATCATAGTGGTCTCTGATTGGTAGTCATCATTAGGTGTGTCATCATAGTGGTCTCTGATTGGTGGTCATCATTTGGTGTGTCATCATAGTGGTCTCTGATTAGTGGTCATCATTTGGTGTGTCATCATAGTGGTCTCTGATTGGTGGTCATCATTAGGTGTGTCATCATAGTGGTCTCTGATTGGTGGTCATCATTAGGTGTGTCATCATAGTGGTCTCTGATTGGTGGTCATCATTTGGTGTGTCATCATAGTGGTCTCTGATTGGTGGTCATCATTTGGTGTGTCATCATAGTGGTCTCTGATTGGTGGTCAGACTCACTCAGGTGGAACAAATCTAAATGTGCAATTTCTTTCAACGCTGATTTGAATATCATTGAGAAAACAGAAAGTGTCAAATATTTTTTCCGCAAACATCCTTTCTGAATGTAAAAGTAATTACAGTAATAATCTAGTTTTTCAAAAGTATCTGTAATTTGATTACAATATTTTAGCTGGAAATGTAACGGTTACAGTTTCCGCTTTTTTTGTAATCCCTTACATGTAATCTGTTACATGTAATCCCTTACATGTAATCTGTTACATGTAATCCCTTACATGTAATCTGTTACATGTAATCCCTTACATGTAATCTGTTACATGTAATCCCTTACATGTAATCCCTTACATGTAATCCGTTACATGTAATCTGTTACATGTAATCTGTTACATGTAATCCGTTACTCCCCAATCCTGATGTCAACAAACACGGCACCACACATAGCTGGCAAATAGCTTAGCATTAGTTCATCATAATCAGTACAACCTTCAAAAAAGTATTTTACACATCATATGTGTCCATTACAATCTATGTAAGAATTTGAATGCATGATTTGTCACCAGTACTAGAAAACGAAAATGCTCCATACATACACACATACAGTATGCTTCAGTAGAAAGGACATCACAATATACAGAAAATAAGGCACTTTGAAAGGAACGCACACATGTCCAATGTTATTATTAGTAAGGAAACAACAATGAAAATGTGCCAGGGGGGAAAAGTTAGTGCAATCTTATTCTGAAGGATTCCAAAAATCCGTGACCCGGAAGTACATAGTTATTCTTGCCTACTTCACAGCGCTGACCCAAATATTGAACAGCGAGCTGGATGCTATTGAGCAACTACGACGTATCCTGCCTCAAACATAGAAACCGAAACATTTAATACGACGACTGGTGAGTTTATGAGTTTATTCTCCAATTTCGACTGTTTTACGATAATACAATGGCGTGACACGTCTCCCGCATGATAAACTGCATGCATTTGATCAGTGAGTGGGCTAATGATACCAGGTTCCGAAACCACACCAGAATAAACAGCTGTTGCCCGGACGGGGTGATCCAGGATTATACAGAGATATATGGCATTGTTACACTTGTCATGTTAACCTGTCATGTTGAATATCAATAACATATATCTCAATCGTCCACTTGAGATATATGTTATGTGTACACTGCGCAATATTGTTTACTGATGTCGACTATAAGGAAGGTTTTTAAATATGATTAGTTTGCTTAGCCTATGGCTATGTTCAGCTTGTAAAAAAGCTTGGCTACCTTTCTGACGGGTCATAATTCTAGGCTACTCATACATCTTCACGATTGTTATAATTTAATTTGCAGGATTTCAAATGGGAATGTGCCTAAGCCTGGGGGCATTCTGTAATCCGAGAGAGTGCTCCTCTGAACTGTCTGTCTACAGCAGCCAATAGATGATTTACGAGTGTTTTTGATTAGCCGTGCGGAGAGAAGGGGAGGTGGAAGAGGAAGAAAAAGCCTTTCTCGGATCTAAAGTTGACCATCGCAGAGATCCTTGTCTTCATTTTTTCTTATTGGAACGTGCTTCTAAAAAACCGGTGACCGTGGTGGCATCCCGGTGACCGTAGTGGCATCCCGGGGACCGTGGTGGCATCCCGGGGACCGTAGTGGCATCCCGGGGACCGCGTCACGTGGCAGGGCGAGCGCACCTGTGCGGACATCACGTCACGACTGGTCTCGAGCCACTGCGCTGCCAAAATGCAAATTGCACTATACATTTGAATATTGGACAGCCAAGTATTTTTTACTTATGCCTTTTTGTTTTATATGAAAGGAACCTAAATTAACTGGAAACAAAGCCAATTGGACTTCTAAAAGCCATAAACAACTTCTAAAAGCCAGGCTTTTGTGACATCCGTCATTGCATTCGGCTTCTTTATCAGGATAACGTTACAGAAGTTGATAAGACTGAGGCGGATGGAAGTGTGGCATGATCTGCGTGCTGGAATGCGGATCTGACTAGGAATTGACCTATATCATCCAGATTTGTTTGTCATGCTTAGTAAGTGGACGACTGAGGTTAAATGACTTACTAGCTCAGCAGTTGCCACATACTCTCACTTAGATAATCAGTCAGAAACTGCTGTGAGTGTGAGAGAGCCTATGCCCAATGCCATGGCAATGCACTCTACTCCAACCTGAACAAAATGTTCTTATGCTGATCTCTGTTCAGTTTTTTCCCAGGACCTCCTGCAAGAACTTGCTGAGGAATTGTGAATGAAAAAATAGTAGCCTACTGCTATTCTCCGTGGGGTCGTCTTTCAGTATGTGGCAAGCATTCCACCTTTTTATAATTCTATAGCAGTATAATATATCTATAATTCCAGTTGATGGAATGAATCCATTCTCATAAGGCAAACATTTTCAGTCCCACCAGGCAAACCTGTGGGATCAACTGCTGCTGCCATGTTATTCTGATATGCTTGATATTGTGTCTCAAGCTAAGCTTTTTACTTACTAGGAGAAGGCCACAATACATGCTGGAACTCACTCCCATAGCAACAAGATAGGTATGAAAATGCTGTGTAATTTTGGTCAGATAAGCCAGAGACATCTTAAAGTGGCAGCTAAACCTTTTCAGGAAGCTCATACTTGTGTCAACTACCGATAAGTTGTTGTGTCTATCTTAACTTGTCTGAAATGCACTTTCCTGTCAGCTCATATAAAATTCTATAGACTCTAGAAAGACTGCCTACAGTAGTTGGATAATTCCACGATAATGGAATAATCCACAATTCCACAATTTGTAAGTGTCTCTGGATAAGAGCGTCTGCTAGATGACTCCAATGTAAATAGCGCAGAGACTACAATTTTTTTAAACTTAAAAAATGTCTGCCAAACCAAAACCATTGATTTAAAAGTATAACAAACCCTACAACTCTATGCACAAGGACTACTTTTATCAATTTACACTGAACATTTTACAAAAACACATTTACTGGAAGAACTGTGCAGATGCAAAGTTTTTTTGTGAAAACGATCTTAAATATTGGCTCCAAATTGAATTAAGATTCAAAGATGTCTGCAGAAAGAATGAGGTGTCAGCGACGACACGACAGAACATCTGTTTTGGTTAGTAAGTGGAGTGGATTTACACCCAGTAACATAATTGCGGTATCGTAATTTCATCATGGGTCCCTGATCTGTAATACACAGAAATGCAGAATTATGGGAATGAATATCATTGTCTTCATGGTGATGTATCCTGAATAGGTACACTAAGGTAGAATTATACAATATTATTCTACTGGCTATTATTTTTAATGAGCTCCGCCCCCAAACAAGACCAAAGTTGGTTGGTCTGGACCAGACTAAATCTGAACAAATCACAGATGTCTATTTCACATGTTTGGACATCAAAGTACAGCACGGTAGAGCTTAGTAGAATAGAGTAAAGCAGGGGTCTTCAACCTTTTTTTACCCAGGGACCCCCTCCCGGGCAAACCGGCAACCCAGGGAACCCATCATACGTTAAAAAAACATTTTTTCACCTCTCCTGTAATAGCAGGTGAATTACAATGGCAAGGTGAATTAATCCACATTTTAAAATGAATAGATTTGGTAGATCACTTTTCATTATTTTGACCTCCCCACATTATGATTGGAAGAGGAAGTGTAAACTCTAACCGCCTATTAGCTAGAAGGTAACTCTAAACACATTTTCACATTTTAAGAAGAGCTGTGGTTAACCATGTGTTGGCAAAAGTCAAGAAGTTATCGGCAGCCAGGAGAACTTGCCGCACTGGTAGCCTTTTCACGGGTGCTTTTTCAAAGCCTGTTTCAGATACTCCAGTTTTTTACTTACAGAATGCAGAAAAAAATATTCTAAACTAAATATACATTTTGATAGTGGTCTTTACTTCAACATTATTTTGTTTTGATTTATTTCTAATACCTTTTTTAAAGTAGCAATCAGCAGTTGAAACAATAACAAAGCGTTCAACAGTTGAGGGGTGGGCCTGGAGAAATGTAACCACTCTCAAATCCACAGGCAGAGCTATGGATGCAAGGATTGACCACCCATGATATTACAATTATAGTTTTAACCTTGTTTTGAGGCAGTGTTCCCTTAGATTTATTTTGTTTAGAAACAGCTCATTGATCTGCTACTTCCTGTATATAGCTCCACATTAATATGGTACTTCCTGTATATAGCTCCACATTAATATGGTACTTCCTGTATATAGCTCCACATTAATATGGTACTTCCTGTATATAGCTCCACATTAATATGGTACTTCCTGTATATAGCTCCACATTAATATGGTACTTCCTGTATATAGCTCCACATTGATCTGGTACTGGTACTTCCTGTATATAGCTCCACATTGATCTGGTACTTCCTGTATATAGCTCCACATTGATCTGGTACTTCCTGTATATAGCTCCACATTGATCTGGTACTCTCTGTATATACAGTGGGGAGAACAAGTATTTGATACACTGCTGATTTTGCAGGTTTTCCCACTTACAAAGCATGTAGAGGTCTGTACTTTTTATCATAGGTACTCTTCAACTGTGAGAGACGGAATCTAAAACAAAAATCCAGAAAATCACATTGTATGAACAGCTCCTCGTTACTACATTCTGAAACATCTCAGGTGAAACCTCTCTTTCCTCCCCCAGGTTGCTCTCTAGTCTGCCAGGGCAGTAGAGTGTCAGGGGGAGTGTCATGTTGAAGCTGCTCTTCCACATAGTGCTGGTGTTGACCGGTCTTCACCCTTCACCTCACTGTACCACCCTCCCTACATAAGCTAACTCCAGCTGCTCTCAGTATCCACCCTCTTCCACCACTTGGCTCGGAGAAAGGTAAATATACTGTACTATCAAAGCTTATGGGACCTTAACACACCTAGTTGTATTTGATCACCTGTTGTACTGTCTGACTCATTAATGTCCAGAAATGATACAATAAGGCAAGTGGAGCCTGCTCTGAGTTTTGGATTACTGAAAACAACCAAAATATAAAGTTTCAGTAGTTATCTTTCTGATTCCTCCTATATGTTTAGGTGAAAGGCAGGCAATATATGGCACTTCTGCGTGGAAATAGCCAATAATACTCCTGACTTGCCCGATGGGCAAGTGCCTTTCAGACTTTAAATGTCAATCCCTACATAATGCCTTCTTTGTGCCGGTGTTTAATTACATCAAGGTGATGTAATGTTGTAGCCTGGAAATCCAGACTGAAGCGTTTTACTAATGTTTCACTATTGATCGGAATTCAGTCTGGATTTTCAGGTTAGTAATGTCACACAATCCTGACAACTGTTTCTGTTCTGTCCAGGTCTTTGGTCCTCGTAGAGAATGTCCTATGCATATCAGAACATGTTCAGCTGGAATCAACCTCGATTGACACGGCCACATCATCTCCTCTTCCTTTCACTGGGCGTCTTGTGCTACTTAGTTCCTTCCACAGGTAAAATGCACCAATACATTTCTCTGGAATTATTCACAGTGTCATGGTTGTCCAGGATGTAAGAATGAATGAGATCTATTCATTGATTTGATTATTTTGTTGTACTTACCGTACACTTTATTGAATCTAAGACATTACAACATGAAT
This sequence comes from Thymallus thymallus, assembly GCA_023634145.1. Classification (NCBI taxonomy): domain Eukaryota; kingdom Metazoa; phylum Chordata; class Actinopteri; order Salmoniformes; family Salmonidae; genus Thymallus; species Thymallus thymallus. The sequence goes on along the minus strand of CM042396.1, from coordinate 1,253,585 downwards.
ACCATTGTCTAACAATAGATGCTTGGCTTTATTACATTGGGTGTGTCTTACACCTTGGCGTCTCTTTACTTTGTGTGTTTATTGGCTTGTTAGTAATTGTTTATCCAGCCTGTTGGTTCTGAGGCGTGTATGGATATTTTGGTGGTGGCTCCACTCTGAATGGCTGTTTTTACAGTGTGGGTTTGTGATGCCACAAGGCATTGTGAGTTACAATGTAGGCCGGACAATGGGGCCTCTGTGTCAGTGGCGCTCTGGTTGGGGGGAATGACTGAACAGAGGCGAAAGGGTCCATTCTCTACAAGAAAGCAAAGGGAAAGCAATCGCTGCAAGCAGTCTTACAGGGGGTTAAAGTTACACCCACATCCCATAATATTCAGCTCTGGAGCTATGGCAACGATAGCCATGGGAATAGCTCATGGGGATCCATAATGAATAGAAATACCTGCGCTGTCAGTGAGTGTCTGAGTTGGTGATGGTTGGTGCCATGTTTTGTTTAGAGACACACTCATCCTGCCTTTTTGATTATGTTCTTGAGGCCCTGATGATAGGACCTTTGATCTTGGTGATAGGACCTTTGACCTTGGTGATAGGACCTTTGACCTTGGTGATAGGACCTTTGACCACGGTCTTGTTTTGTCCCTTTAACGCTGTGACTTGATTGAGCAGTTGAGCTTCATGCATGTCTGGAGTGTTACTGTATGCTAAGCGAGGTACATATGGCTATAGAGCATTGGTGACCCGTCATTCAGCCCCAAACAAAAACAAACAAAAAAAAAAATATATATATCTACAGTACCAGTCAAAAGTTCAAGGGTTTTTCTTTATTTTTACCGTTTTTTACATTGTAGAATAAAAGTGAAGACATCAAAACTATGAAATAACACATATGGAATCATGTAGTAACCAAAACGTGTTAAACAAATCAAAATATATTTTATATTTGAGATTCTTCAAAGTAGCCACCATTTGCCTTGACAGCTTTGCACACTCTTGGCATTTTCTCAACCAGCTTCATGAGGTAGTCACCTGGAATGCATTTCAATTAACAGGTGTGATTTGTTAAAAGTTAATTTGAGCCAAAAAGTTAATTTGAGCCAAAAAGTTAATTTGAGCCAAAAAGTTAATTTGAGCCAATCAGTTGTGTTGTGACAAGTTAGCGGTGGAATACAAAATATAGCCATATTTGGTAAAAGACCAAGTCCATATTATGGCAAGAACAGCTCAAATAAGCAAAGAGAAACAACATCATTACTTTAAGAACTTTGAAAGTTTCTTCAAGTGCAGTAGCAAAAACCATCAAGCGCTATGATGAAACTGTCTCTTATGAGGACCGTCACAGGAATGGAAGACCCAGAGTTACCTCTGCTGCAGAGGAGAAGTTCATTAGAGTTACCAGCCTCAGATTGCAGCCCAAATAAATGCTTCACAGAGTTCAAGTAACAGACACATCTCAACATCAACTGTTCAGAGGAGACTGTGTGAATCAGGCCTTCATGGTTGAATTGCTGCAAATAAACCACCACTAAAGGACACCAATAAGAAGAAGAGACTTGCTTGGGCCAAGAAACACGAGCAATGGACATTAGACCGGTGGTAATCTGTCCTTTTGGTCTGATGGTTTTTGGTTCCAAACGCTGTGTCTTTGTGAGACGCATATTAGGTGAACGGATGATCTCTGCATGTGTGGTTCCCACCTTGAAGCATGGAGGAGGAGGTGTGATGTTGTTGAGGTGCTTTGCTGGTGACACTGTCTGTGATTTAATTAGAATTCAAGGCACACTTAACCAGCATGGCTACCACAGCATTCTGCAGCGATCCAACATCCCATCTGGTTTGCGCTTAGTGGGACTATCATTTGTTTTTCAACAGAACAATGACCCAACACACCTCCAGGCTGTGTAAGGGCTATTTGACCAAGAAGGAGAGTGATGGAGTGATGGATCACATCAGCTAGCAGTCATCATCATGAATCAAGTCGACAATCTACTGGCTAATCCTTAATTATATGATCAAATGTATCGATGCTCATCAGCCATTGGACATAAACATTACACAACAAGTTGGAAATCGCAAATTCAACAATGAGTGGTTTGGAAGGAATCAGTGTCTAACTGCAAGTGTTGGAAAGCAATCACTAGCTTGATATGTGTGGAGTGCGTGTGGTCCAAGTCTGGGTTTAAGGGCCTCTTAAAACGATGAACATTCAACATTGGCCATGCTGTCAATCCAGCATGATTTCTGCCGCGCTCAGTACAACTGTTAACTCAGAACTGGGAAATCTGACTTCAGTGAGTTCAAGACTACTGGGATCAAAATCTTCAGGGGGGAACAAGCTCAGACTGGGAAAATAGGTTTTGACCGGTCATCCAACTCAGAGTTGTAAGTCCGGATCCCGGGTCTCTTTCTAGAGCTAAGACCTGAAGATCACTGAGTTCCCAGTTGTCTTGAAAGCACCATAAATCCAGAGAATGCCAGACTTTGATGACAAAATTTGCCCATAAAGGACCGCCGCTCCACCTTCCTGTTCAAGTGAGCACAGTACAACGAGGTGAGTCCAAAAATGTCATATTCTGCTGCATGCATGATGCAATATGCCAGGGAGATATGTATACTGTAGATAAGAAAGTAATACTAAGTGTATGTTGTGTAGTAAGCTGTTAGTAGCCCATGTGCCTCACCCTAATAATTTGGTCTATTTTCACCTCTTAATTTATCATACGGTACAAGGAGAACACTGTAAGAACAGTCCATGTTCTGAATTCTGTCACTGTACATTTCAAAAGTGCTGAACAAATAGTTATATTGTCTACGTCCGTCCATCGCTCATTAATGTCCTAATCTAAATGATGGATTGCCTCTTATTCGCTTGTCTTCCCCTTATGCCATAGTTTGTACATCTCAATTGTCAGTAGAAACCACATTTGTTTAGTCAAGTCAGCATATCAGCTATGTTTTTAAAAGGCAGTAAATGAGGCTGAATGAACTGTTTCTCTGCCAGACAAGGCTCCGCTGATAGACAGGTGTAGCAGTGGTAAGGTGTTGGGACTGCTGTTGGGACTCCGCTGATAGCCAGGTGTAGCAGTGGTAAGGTGTTGGGACTGCTGTTGGGACTCTGCTGATAGCCAGGTGTAGCAGTGGTAAGGTGTTGGGACTGCTGTTGGGACTCTGCTGATAGCCAGGTGTAGCAGTGGTAAGGTGTTGGGACTGCTGTTGGGACTCTGCTGATAGCCAGGTGTAGCAGTGGTAAGGTGTTGGGACTGTTGGGACCGTTTGTCACCGTTATAATGCAATTTAATGTATTGTTCAGTGTTGTGTTATATAGTGGCATTGCTGGCAAGCATCCCCAATATTCTTTTTTTTTTCCCACCAAGAGATGACATAGTAGGCTAAAGCTTGTTACAAGTTGAAAATGGTTATGTCAATCACACAACATTCATGCCCTAAATGTCACTGATTGCTCTGACTTCACACACCTGGCTTCCCAGAGCCAAGAGAGAAGGAAGTAAAGCCAACATACTCAGGGCCCCAAGCAATGTTTCCTTTGGGTTTTTTTTTCCGGCACTGAGCAATTTCAGGTCTGCTGAGTGCAAACTTAACATTGTGAAAATTCTGTGCAACTTCCAGCACACGTTTACTGTGAACACTGAGGCTGCACTCGCTTTAAGTTACAGTAATAACAGTGGCCATGTATGCTACTGTGGCTATTTGGTCATAATGTAGGCCTACCAGAGTGGCCCACCATCAAAAACAATGGAGAAAATGCATCCCATAACATTTTGACATGGACATAGCTGTTCTATCATTCAGCCTACAGCAGCCTATGTGTGGAGTTCAGTGTAGGCCTACATTCCATGAGACTTTTGAAAACATGCAGGGCTTTACATGAACCGGTTCATCCACTGGTCCTTCAGACAAGAAGGTGACTGAACATGTTGTCGTGTTATTTGATGTAAGAAACCACTTTACTAAATAAAATGCATTATTATTCTCATACCATTATTACAGAGAATCAGACAAATGATGCTACCTTCTGCCTATTGGCTACTTAACTTATTCAAGCCTGTCTCAAAGTACAACACTGACCCTTTTTAAGACAAATAAGTGTTGAATACAAAGTGTTGAATACAAAGTGTTGACAGGGCTGAGTAAGAACTTCAACATGAACTCACTCATACAATCAGCAGCTCTTTGCTGTATTCGTTGACAGTCTCTCTCTAGTCGTGGTTTTAAACGTTTTGAAATCTCACTGTATCAACTTTGCTGTAGCTTTCTTTTATGCCTGTAATGTTACTGAAGACATGGTAATCTGAGCCATCTGATTGGCCAGCGGTGGCCTATAGTGCACTTGATTTTCTGCATGGCAGTCTAGGGGGAAGATGCCATCCTTGGTGCAGATGACATAGTCACTGATCACATGCTTTTTATACACACTCTATAACAACTCTCTTTCATCCTCTTTCCCCTCCAGGTGTATCTGCTGAGATCTGCCGGGTGACAGGGGGAGTGTTGGGGATCCACTGGAGCAGCGTGGTCGGTTTAGGCTGGCGCCCCCTGGCCGTGGGGAGGAACAGCGCCACCTGCTGGGAATCATGCTGCCTGGAGCCCGCCTGCAGCGCCGTGTGGAGCCTGGGGGGGCGCTGTGTGCTACTGAGCTGCTCCAACCGAGGGGTCTGTCAAGTCACGTCTCTCCCCCAGCCCCACATTGAGTCCCTGGGGCTCCTGCAGCAGCTTTCAAAGGGCACCGCCACAGCTCGGAGGAGAAGGCAGAGGCGGGCACCAACAGGAAAGGGAAGTGGGGCCGTAAGCCAGAAACATGGGTTGGACAACCAACTTTCTAGCACTGTGAGTCAATGGAAAGTTACAGTACTGTAGTTGAGCCATAGATGCCTGTTTACCCTCCCTTCTTCCTTCCGGAGTAGATGAAAGCAAAGACTAAATCATATTTATAATATAAAGTTAGACATGCATGACAACCTTATTTCCCTAATTTATGTGTTAATGTAAGCTATGCAATCTCTTACAGAGCATTCGGAAAGTATTCAGACCCCTTGATTTGTTCCACATGTTACATTACAGCCGTATTCTAAAATGGATTAGTTTTTTCCCCTCAACAATAGATATACAATAAAATACCCCATAATAATCCAGGCACTTGTCCTCTCCCATCTGTCTACCCCATAATGACTCCATACCCCATAATGACTCAATACCCCATAATGACACAATACCCCATAATGACACAATACCCCATAATGACACAATACCCCATAATGACACAATACCCCATAATGATACAATACCCCATAATGATACAATACCCCATAATGACTCAATACCCCATAATGATACAATACCCCATAATGATACAATACCCCATAATGATACAATACCCCATAATGATACAATACCCCATAATGATACAATACCCCATAATGATACAATACCCCATAATGACACAATACCCCATAATGACACAATACCCCATAATGACACAATACCCCATAATGACTCAATACCCCATAATGACTCAATACCCCATAATGACACAATACCCCATAATGACACAATACCCCATAATGACAAAGCAAACACAGGTTTTTAGAAATTAAACTGAAATTTCACATTTACATAAGTATTCAGACCCTTTACTCAGTAGTTTGTTGAAGCACCTTTGGCAGCGATTACAGCCTTGAGTCTTCTTGGGTTTGACACTACAAGCTTGGCACACCTGTATTTGAGGAGTTTCTCCCATTTTTCTCTGCATTTCCTCTCAAGCTGTCAGGTTGCATGGGGAGCGTTGCTGCACAGCTATTTTCAGGTCTCTCCAGAGATATTTGATCGGATTCAAGTCCGGGCTCTAGCTGGGCCACTCAAAGACATTCAGAGACTTGTCCCAAAGTCACTCCTGCGTTGTCTTGGCTGTGTGCTTAGGGTCGTTGTCCTGTTGGAAGGTGAACCTTCGCCCCAGTTTGAGGTCCTGAGCGCTCTCGAGCAGGTTTTCATTAAGGATCTCTCTGTACTTCTTTCCCTAAATCCTGACTAGTCTCCCAGTCCCTGCCGCTGAAAAACATCCCCACAGCATGATGCTGCCACCAGCATGCTTCACCGTATGGATGGTGCCAGGTTTCCTCCAGACATGACACTTGGCATCCAAAGTGTTCAATCTTGGTTTCATCAGACCAGATAATCTTGTTTCTCATGGTCTGAGAGTTCTTTAGGTGCCTTTTGGCAAACTCCAAGTGGGCTGTCATGCCTTTTTACTGAGGAGTGGCTTCCGTTTGGCCACTCTAAAATAAAGTACTGATTAGTGGAGTGCTGCAGAGATGGTTGTACTTCTGGAAGGTTCTCCCAGCTCCACAGAGGAACTCTGGAGCTCTGTCAGAGTGACTATCAGGTTCTTGGTCACCTCCCTGACCAAGGCCTTTCTACCCCGATTGCTCAGATTGCTGCAGACAGTTTTTGGTACCCTTCCCCAGATCTGTACCTCGACACAATCCTGTCTCGGAGCTCTGCGGACAATTCCTTCAACCTCATGGCTTGGTTTTTGCTCTGACATGCACTGCCAACTGTGGGACCTTATATAGACAGGTTTGTGCCTTTCCAAATCATGTCCAATCAATTGAATTTACCACAGGTTGACTTCAATCAAGTTGTAGAAACATCTCAAGGATGGTCAAAGGAAACAGGATGCACCTGAGGTCAATTTCGAGTCTCATAGCAAAGGGTCTGAATACTTAAGGTATTTCTGTTTTTTTATTTTTTATAAATGTGCAAACATTTTTAAAAACCTGTTTTCGCTCTGTCATTATCATGTTCATGTTTGTAGATTGATGAGTAAAAACATGTATTTAATCAATTTGAGGGGTCTGAATACTTACCGAATGCACTTTAACTTCAGTGATTACTTTAAAAGGCTATTGAAGACTGTACATGTCTTTAGTAATCTTTCCATTCTTATCTGAAGTTCATGAAGTTCATCCCCATCTTGGCAGCAGGTTTCCAAGGATGCAGAGCATCCAGCTCCAACAGTCGATATCACCAGCGGAGTAGCTCTCCCTCAAACATCTGATAAGAACCACAGCCAGTTAACCAATGGAAGTGGAGAAGCTCCATCATTCTCACAGCAGAACTCTACATCAGAGGATACTATAGACACAGCATCTTCCAACAGCAGCTCTGTGCTTCCCACTAATACTCTTACAATCACTACATCACCAACCCAGGCTGGTAAGGCAGTGAACGCTGAACTATGACTTAGTATCCCTCAAAAGCTATCCTCAACAACTGTTTGGTTAATAACAAAATGGATGTGTTGAGGTATGTCTTCATGGCAGGAAACACATGTAGCTCTAAACATCTACTCCTCTTCATAAACTGGCACCCACTGCAGATGTATATCTACTGTTTGCACTTTGAATTAACTTCTGTTTCAGTGTTCCGCCTTCCATTCAATCCATGTAAATCCTGTGGTTTCCATGACAGTGCGGGAATTGGTGGTGTCGGCAGGCGTGAGCGTGGAGGTCACGCTGCCACGCAACGAGGTGGAACTCAACGCCTTTGTGGTGCCAGCGTCCCAGCAAGGTACTACTACTAAACACACCTGTATTATTACAATGTTATACTGTATCATACATCTGGATTATTACAATGTTATACTGTATCATACGCCTGTATTATTACAATATTATACTGTATCATATACCTGTATTATACACAACCGCTGTAGTCCACATCTCACCCTAATTCTGTATAAGCTTATACGTTTAAGTTGGCATGACAATGACGAAGGAGTGAGCTAACGTAGAAAACAGACTGGCACTAAGGCTAGCTCGGTGTCCATGCATGTCATTAGTCATAGCTTTCATCCTGGGCTTTGATTCATCGCTCTCCTCACTTCTCGAAAGGGGCCAACTATGCATTTGACTGGCTCTTGAGAACTCATCCCAAAGACTACAGCGGAGAGATGGAGGGGAAGCACAGCAAGACACTCAAACTCAGCAAGGTGCAGATACTTTAATTAGTTCAACCATTATCTCTCTCTCTCTGTTCAAACTCAGCAAGGTGCAGCTACTTTAATTAGTTCAACCATTATCTCTCTCTCTGTTCAAACTCAGCAAGGTGCAGCTACTTGAATTAGTTCAACCATTATCTCTCTCTCTGTTCAAACTCAGCAAGGTGCAGCTACTTGAATTAGTTCAACCATGATCTCTCTCTCTGTTCAAACTCAGCAAGGTGCAGCTATTTTAATTAGTTCAACCATTATCTCTCTCTCTGTTCAAACTCAGGCCTCTTAACTGAGATTGTATTTATGACTAAAACCATTTTATACAGTACTGTAATACTATGAGAAACAATTCTTCTCTCTGGCTCTTGTTCCTGTGTTCAGCTGACAGTGGGGCTGTATGAGTTTGAGGTGACAGTGGACGGTGACGGATCACACGGAGAGGGCTATGTCAACGTAACAGTCAAACCAGGTGGGGGTTAAACTAACGTGACTCGTATTGACTGCGTTTGATATGCTCTTTAGTGTAAACTGTAACATATTGAAGGGCTCCTCCACTGACTCTCCCATTAATGGGCTTATACTGAAATGGGTTGTGTTTGTTAGAACCAAACGTAAGATAACAGACTGAAACAGGGATTACATGGAGTTGTCCAATATGAAATGCAAATGTTCGTTTTCCATTGTAAAATGTTTTGCTACCTGCGCCCTAATGAACACGACCCAGCTGTACCGTTCAGCCAATTAGCTAACCTCTTCCACTTCACAGAGCCGCGGGTAAACAAGCTGCCCGTCGCTGTGGTTTCCCCAAAGTTCCAGGAGATATCCTTGCCAACCAGCTCCACGGTGATCGACGGCAGCCGTGAGTTCACCTGGCTCGTTGGTCACAATCAAAACAGATAAACTAGAATTGCAATCTGTGGATGTCGAAAGGGATTTTATGTTGCAACTTGTCTAGTTGTTTGCTGACAAAAAAAAGAGTCTTTATTTAGGTTACAGCTCTACTACCGTACATTGAGATTATAGCTAGACTATTTTAGGTCAAGAACCGATATTTACCCTAGAATGCTAGATGTTTATCTTCGGTTTGGCGCTAAGGCCCTCCAAACAAAACCCTGGGCAGGTCTTACATAATCAGCTTACATAAAGCAATGAGAATACTAACTTTTGTAGTCAGGGTTGAGACGGGGTTAAAAGTATAGGCATCTATCTATCTATCTATCTATCTATCTATCTATCTATCTATCTATCTATCTATCTATCTATCTATCTATCTATCTATCTATCTTTTAACCGGCTCTTTTTCCCCTCTTCTTGCTATCCTGTCTTCCTCCTCTTCCTGTGTGCGGCCCCTCAGAGAGCACCGACGATGACAAGGTGGTGGCGTGGCACTGGGAGGAGGTGAAGGGCCCACTGAGGGAGGAGAAGGTCTCGGCAGACACCCAAATCCTCACCCTTACCGGCCTGGTCCCAGGGAACTACACCTTCAGGTACTGTTACTGTGGCACTCTGTAGTTTCTCCACGCGTTCATTACCTTGGTACACCTCCAGGCTCTTCTCCATGAGAATGCACTGTCTTGCATGTTCTCTATGTGTAATAAAGCAGGAGGGGGTGTGGTATATGGCCAATATACCACGGCTAAGGGCTTTTCGTACACACAACGCAACACAGAGTGCCTGGATACAGCCCTTAGCTGTGGTATATTGGCCATATACCACACCCCTTAACTATACCTTGTTTTTCCCTTCTATCTCTTACGTCAGCTGTTTTTCTCATACCATTTCACAAACATTCACCCACGCCCCATTTCATGGTCTACCTAGGTCTAGGTCTTAGACAGAAGCAAAGAGGTTAGGATTTTTTATTTTTATTTAACCTTTATTTAACTAGGCAAGTCAGTTAAGAACAAATCCTTATTTACAATGACACCCTACCTACCGTCAGCCCCTGGAGCAAATTAGGGTTAAGTGCCTTGCTCAAGGACACAGACAGGTTTTTTAACCTTGTCGCCCCTGTATTCAAACCAGCGACCTTTCAGTTACTGGCCCAATGCTTTAACCGCTAGGCTACCTGCCGCTGGGCTACCTGCCACTGGGCTACCTGACGCTAGGCTACCTGACGCTAGGCTACCTGCCGCTGGGCTACCTGACGCTGGGCTACCTGACGCTGGGCTACCTGACGCTAGGCTACCTGACGCTAGGCTACCTGACGCTAGGCTACCTGACGCTGGGCTACCTGACGCTGGGCTACCTGACGCTAGGCTACCTGACGCTGGGCTACCTGACGCTGGGCTACCTGACGCTAGGCTACCTGACGCTAGGCTACCTGACGCTAGGCTACCTGACGCTGGGCTACCTGACGCTAGGCTACCTGCCGCTAGGCTACCTGCCGCTGGGCTACCTGCCGCTGGGCTACCTGACGCTAGGCTACCTGGCGCTAGGCTACCTGACGCTAGGCTACCTGACGCCCCTTGTCGATCACAAACTTGATCCCCTATTTTATCCCCTTCAGTCTGACGGTTACAGACTCGGACGGGGCCCAGAGCTCCACCCAGGCCACGCTGTCAGTCAACAAGGCCATGGACTACCAGCCTGTGGCCAACGCCGGACCCAACCAGGTCATCACACTACCTCGCAATGCTGTCACGCTGCACGGCAACCAGAGCGCGGACGACCACGAGCCACTGGCCTACGAGTGGTCGCTCAGCTCCGAGAGCAAGGGCAAGGTGGTGGAGATGCAGGTGAGAGAGTAGCACCAGGGGAGGCTTCAGTTTGTCAGCGACCATACACAGGTCTTACCTAGAAATCAAGGGGATTTGAGGTGTTAGTTTTCTGAAAATAAAGTTTCCCCCATTATAGCCTTTTTGTTGATTTAAAAATGGACATTCTTTATTTCGACACCAACAACAACTCCCATCTTGACAGTTCTTTTCTTTGTCTTATAGGGCGTGCGGACTCCCACTCTGCAGCTATCTGCCATGCAGGAAGGAGACTACACCTTCCAGCTCACTGTGACGGACACAGCAGGACAGCAGGACACGGCCCAGGTCACCGTTATCGTCCAGCCAGGTAAACCGGCAGCACATAGATCATGTGTATTTATGGCTAATGTCAACACTACTGCGGTGGTAATATTATGAAATAATGTCAACACTACTGCGGTGGTAATATCATGAAATAATGTCAACACTACTGCCGTTGGTAATATTATGAAATAATGTCAACACCACTGTGGTGGTAATATAATGAAATAATGTCAACACTACTGCGGTGGTAATATCATGAAATAATGTCAACACTACTGCCGTTGGTAATATTATGAAATAATGTCAACACCACTGTGGTGGTAATATAATGAAATAATGTCAACACCACTGTGGTGGTAATATCATGAAATAATGTCAACACTACTGCGGTGGTAATATCATGAAATAATGTCAACACTACTGCGGTGGTAATATTATGAAATAATGTCAACACCACTGTGGTGGTAATATCATGAAATAATGTCAACACCACTGCGGTGGTAATATTATGAAGTAATGTCAACACCACTGTGGTGGTAATATTATGAAATAATGTCAACACTACTGCGGTGGTAATATTATGAAATAATGTCAACACCACTGTTGTGGTAATATCATGAAATAATGTCAACACCACTGTGGTGGTAATATCATGAAATAATGTCAACACCACTGTGGTGGTAATATCATGAAATAATGTCAACACCACTGTGGTGGTAATATCATGACATAATGTCAACACCACTGTGGTGGTAATATCATGAAATAATGTCAACACCACTGTGGTGGTAATATCATGAATTAATGTCAACACCACTGTGGTGGTAATATCATGAAATAATGTCAACACCACTGTGGTGGTAATATCATGACATAATGTCAACACCACTGTGGTGGTAATATCATGAAATAATGTCAACACCACTGTGGTGGTAATATCATGAATTAATGTCAACACCACTGTGGTGGTAATATCATGAATATCATGAAATAATGCCAACACCACTGTGGTGGTAATATCATGACATAATGTCAACACCACTGTGGTGGTAATATCATGAAATAATGTCAACACCACTGTGGTGGTAATATCATGAATTAATGTCAACACCACTGTGGTGGTAATATCATGAATATCATGAAATAATGCCAACACCACTGTGGTGGTAATATCATGACATAATGTCAACACCACTGTGGTGGTAATATCATGAAATAATGTCAACACCACTGTGGTGGTAATATCATGAAATAATGTCAACACCACTGTGGTGGTAATATCATGAATATCATGAAATAATGTCAACACCACTGCGGTGGTAATATTATGAAATGATGTCAACACTACTGTGGTGGTAATATCATGAAATAATGTCAACACCACTGTGGTGGTAATATCATGAAATAATGTCAACACCACTGTGGTGGTAATATCATGAATATCATGAAATAATGTCAACACCACTGCGGTGGTAATATTATGAAATGATGTCAACACTACTGTGGTGGTAATATCATGAAATAATGTCAACACCACTGTGGTGGTAATATCATGAAATAATGTCAACACCACTGCGGTGGTAATATTATGAAATGATGTCAACACCACTGTGGTGGTAATATCATGAAATAATGTCAACACCACTGTGGTGGTAATATCATGAAATAATGTCAACACCACTGTGGTGGTAATATCATGAAATAATGTCAACACCACTGTGGTGGTAATATCATGAAATAATGTCAACACCACTGTGGTGGTAATATCATGAATGTCATGAAGTAATATCAACACCACTGTGGTGGTAATATCATGAAATAATGTCAACGCCACTGTGGTGGTAATATTATGAAATAATGTCAACACCACTGTGGTGGTAATATTATGAAATAATGTCAACACCACTATGGTGGTAATATTATGAAATAATGTCAACACCACTGTGGTGGTAATATTATGAAATAATGTCAACACCACTGTGGTGGTAATATCATGAAATAATGTCAACACCACTGTGGTGGTAATATCATGAAATAATGTCAACACCACTGTGGTGGTAATATCATGAAATAATGTCAACACCACTGTGGTGGTAATATCATGAAATAACGTCAACACCACTGTGGTGGTAATATCATGACATAATGTCAACACCACTGTGGTGGTAATATCATGAAATAATGTCAACACCACTGTAGTGGTAATATCATGAAATAATGTCAACACCACTGTGGTGGTAATATCATGAATACCATGAAATAATGCCAACACCACTGTGGTGGTAATATCATGACATAATGTCAACACCACTGTGGTGGTAATATCATGAAATAATATCAACACCACTGTGGTGGTAATATCATGACATAATGTCAACACCACTGTGGTGGTAATATCATGACATAATATCAACACCACTGTGGTGGTAATATCATGAAATAATGTCAACACCACTGTGGTGGTAATATCATGAATATCATGAAATAATGCCAACACCACTGTGGTGGTAATATCATGACATAATGTCAACACCACTGTGGTGGTAATATCATGAAATAATGTCAACACCACTGTGGTGGTAATATCATGAAATAATGTCAACACCACTGTGGTGGTAATATCATGAATATCATGAAATAATGTCAACACCACTGTGGTGGTAATATCATGAAATAATGTCAACACCACTGTGGTGGTAATATCATGAAATAATGTCAACACCACTGTGGTGGTAATATTATGAAATAATGTCAACACCACTGTGGTGGTAATATCATGAAAATAAGACACACATTTTCTATCATTCTTTGATTCTACAGTGGGGAGAACAAGTATTTGATACACTGCCGATTTTGCAGGTTTTCCCACTTACAAAGCATGTAGAGGTCTGTAATTTTTATCATAGGTACTCTTCAACTGTGAGTGACGGAATCTAAAACAAAAATCCAGAAAATCACATTGTATGATTTTTAAGTAATTAATTTGCATTTTATTGCATGACAAGTATTTGATACATCAGAAAAGCAGAACTTAATATTTGATACAGAAACCTTTGTTTGCAATTACAGAGATCATACGTTTCCTGTAGTTCTTGACCAGGTTTGCACACACTGCAGCAGGGATTTTGGCCCACTCCTCCATCCAGATCCTTCAGGTTTCGGGGCTGTCGCTGGGCAATACGGACTTTCAGCTCCCTCCAAAGATTTTCTATTGGGTTCAGGTCTGGAGACTGGCTAGGCCATTCCAGGACCTTGAGATGCTTCTTACGGAGCCACTCCTTAGTTGCCCTGGCTGTGTGTTTCAGGTCGTTGTCATGCTGGAAGACCCAGCCATGACCCATCTTCAATGCTCTTACTGAGGGAAGGAGGTTGTTGGCCAAGATCTCCCACGAGGTGAGATCTTGCATGGTGCCCCAGACCGAGGGAGATTGACCGTCATCTTGAACTTCTTCCATTTTCTAATAATTGCGCCAACAGTTGTTGCCTTCTCACCAAGCTGCTTGCCTATTGTCCTGTAGCCCATCCCAGCCTTGTGCAGGTCTACAATTTTATCCCTGATGTCCTTACACAGCTCTCTGGTCTTGGCCATTGTGGAGAGGTTGGAGTCTGTTTGATTGAGTGTGTGGACAGGTGTCTTTTATACAGGTAACGAGTTCAAACAGGTGCAGTTAATACAGGTAATGAGTGGAGAACAGGAGGGCTTCTTAAAGAAAAACGAACAGGTCTGTGAGAGCCGGAATTCTTACTGGTTGGTAGGTGATCAAATACTTATGTCATGCAATAAAATACAAATTAATTATTTAAAAATCATACAATGTGATTTTCTGGATTTTTATTTTAGATTCCGTCACTCACAGTTGAAGAGTACCTATGATAAAAATTACAGACCTCTACATGCTTTGTAAGTAGGAAAACCTGCAAAATCGGCAGTGTATCAAATACTTGTTGGTTTAACCTTGATGAAACTTACATTGAGAACAGAGACAAACATCTGGCACGATTCTGTACATGAAAATACAGTTCTATACAGATATTGTCCTCCCAGAATGTCACCAAGGTACTTGTTCTCCTGAACCTGCGTGTGTTACATCTTCCTCAGAGAACAATAAGCCCCCAGTAGCCGCCGCCGGCCCAGAGAAGGAGCTGACCCTGCCTGTGGACCGCACCACTCTGGACGGCAGCAAGAGCACGGACGACCAGAACATCTCCACCTACCACTGGAAACAGAGCAAGTCAGTATTCACACACGTATGCACAGATAGACGTGCATGCACACACACTCAACTGCATGCATGCTCACTTTTGAGCTCACACACTCACTTTCTCTCACACACACATACGCACACACTCCCAAATACGCACACACACACACCACACTTGGCAAATGACACTCCCTGTTCTCTGTTCTCGAGAGTGGTACTTAGTGCAACTGCCAGAGGCAGTATAGTGAGTAGAGATGGTGACATGTTGGAGTATTCTTCACTTTGCTTCCATCTGTCATGTTATATGGCACAGCTCAGCGTTCTGTGCTGATAGTGGAACTTCTTTTTCTCCACCTGTCTGACTCTGTGATGGTCGTCCCTCTCCTCTCAGGGGTCCAGATGGAGTGAAGATCGAGAACGCCGAGGGCGCCGTCGCCACGGTGACGGGGCTGCAGGTGGGCGAGTACGAGTTCAGCCTGACCGTGACGGACGAGAGGAATCTGGCAAGCACCGACACTGTCACGGTCATCGTTCGAGAGGGTAACTGTGTGTGTGTGTGTGTGTTCTTGTTTATATTCGGTTTCCTGATTTTGTTACAGTAGGGTTTTGCTTAGTCTCTGATTTATTTCTGGGAGAGTTTTAGCAGACAAACACAGAATTTCCTACAAGGAACTCTTTGAAGCTTTCAAAAACTGTCTAGACAAGGTAATGGTCTCACACAAGACGCACTCAAATATTTCCACTGTCAACTGAAGTCTAGCTGACCTAAATCTCGATGCTCTTTGAAGTATAACCAAAGTATAACTCCCACAAATAAAGTTGTAACAGGTGCTTGAAAACCGTATACAGAGTATTTCAGAATACTCTTTGGCACTGCAATGTCCTTAAATGTGTCTTGTCTGCTCTCTACAAGAGTTGGACCAGCCCCCAGTAGCCCACGTCCAGACCAGCCCGGGCATCTCTCTGCCCCTGCGGACTGCAGCCCTGGACGGCTCCCACTCCACAGACGACAAAGGCGGAGTCGGCTACTTGTGGACCCGTGATGACAGTAGCCCTGCAGCAGGGGTGAGAGACAGAGTCCACTCTGTGGTACTATAACGAATAACAGAAAATATTCTGAAGTATTAGGTGAGCTGTGGCAGACAAATACAGTGAACTGACAGTAAGTAAACAGACAAATACAGTGAACTGAGAGTAAGTAAACAGACAAATACAGTGAACTGAGAGTAAGTAAACAGACAAATACAGTATTGTATTAAAGTAACAGCATTCTAATCACACTTCTCTTGCATTTCTCATGATAAACATTCTGCTTAATAATATTTGCATACAATGACCAACTTGTTTCTGCCTTTCTTTTTTCAGTAGTGTAGGCCGTTGCATTCAGCAACATTCTGAAATTATCACATAATTCAATGTCTTAATCAGACTTTGAATTAACAAATGTGCCATCAGCATATGACAAAATATCATTGTAATTGATCAAATACAAATAAAATGCCTCTTGTCTGAAGAATTCATTGTGTTCTGTCCTCCAGGATGTACTGAACAACTCTGACCATCAGGCAGTGCTGTTTCTCACTAACCTGGTGGAGGGAAAGTACATCTTCACTTTGACGGTGACTGACAGCAAGGGCCAGAGTAGTTCAGACAGAGGGACTGTAGAGGTCAAACCAGGTCAGTGGGCTCCTCATGGTCTACAAACACGCTTGCCCAGTGCAAAATCAACCCTTAGACACTTGGTCTGAAAGAATCAAATGGATGTGGCTATAGCTTTTTGTATTTTTCCACCATATTCCTTACACCCAATCCATTCAGATCAATAGCACACACACACACACACACACAGCAGAAATAGCTCCTACACACACTATCATCCCAATGTCTTCTTCTCTTACTCACTCTGTCAGACGTGTGGCAGCGTGACCTGGTGGAGCTGGTGCTGGAGGTGTCTGTGTCCCAGGTGTCCCACCGCCAGAGAGACATGCTGCTCAGGCAGGTGGGCGTGCTGCTGGGCGTGCTCGACAGTGACATCATCGTACGGGAAGTCAGCGCCTTCAACGAGCACAGGTCAGCTCCTTTTCCACTGTATTCCGTCGCTTCAATTCAACTCACTCAACTTTATTGGCACAGTAAGTTACAATATTGCAATGTAAGTGCAAGAACACATGACAACACTATTTCTCTGACACACTCTTTCTTCAACACATTTTAAAGTGTTGTTTTGGATTAAATCCGTTGATAACACTATTTGGGGTTGTTTGAACAATGTGATGCACATGAGGGATTATTTGTCACAAAAACTAAGAGGCAATAATTAGAATTGCTAATAATTAGTCATAATTAGGCTGGTTGAGTGAATTGCTACATTTGTCCTCACAATGAGCAAACCCATTTAATTGGTCCTCAGCCTGAGCGAATCTATTCATTTCTTCCCGTCTCCGTTCCTCTGCTCTCAGTACTCGTCTGGTGTTCATGGTGTCTGGGGGTCCGGGTCGCCCCCCTCTGTCCGGTCACAGTGTGGCTCAGGATCTACGCAACAAACTCCACAAACAGAAGAACGACTTCCTCATCTTCAAGGCGCGGCGGGTGGACACAGTCAGTGAGTATCAAGACACGAGAAGAGAAAAGGAATTCGTGGAGTAATGTGTTAGGACTAATGAATTGAAACTTAGTTGATTTACATGAAAAGCACTTATTGAGAGTTGTCTGGGAAATTAACATGCTCTATGAATGAAATGATTATTTGTTTAGTGTATTGTTTTTACATTTGTTATATGTAAAGTATGAGCAAATTAGTTTCTTTAGACTTTCCCTTACCTTTTTTCTAACTTGCAACATCAAGTTTAATATTTTTGTTTAATGTTTCTCCAGACTAGATAGACTAGTCTTACAAGACAGTTAGGATAGGTTTGTTGTCTTAGACCAAGAAGACACTAAACCTGTGACCTGAGCGAGTTCAAAGTTCACGTCCCTAATGTCCCCCCCCCCCCCCCCCCCCCCCTGCAGTCTGCCAGCTGAACTGCTCCAGTCACGGGGATTGTGACTCATTCACGCGGACCTGTATCTGCCACCCCTTCTGGATGGAGAATTTCATCAAAGCACAGTTATGGGACCAAGAGAGCAACTGTGGTGAGGAGCGGAGTGGACACTCATGGAATTTAAGATTATGACATTATATATTAGGATACTGGAAAGAGTCATGTGACTGCAAGAATTTACTTCTGAGTATGACACAGTAGAGAGCGTTGTAGTGGAAATATCAAGTGCGGAAAGTGCTGAATTCAAGCTCTCATTATGACAACCTGCGAATTCTATTGATTTTCTCTCTCTTTCAGAATGGAGTGTGCTGTACGTAACCATAGCATCCTTCATGATTGTGGTTGCCATCGCGACAGTTGTCTGGGTTATGGTGTGTTGTTACCGCAGGTAAGAGTGCCACAAACATTGATTTACATTTTGTATATTAATATGATCTTGCTTCTTTTACATTGCATGGCATACTACTCTGTTTAAATACATACTTATTGTCCATCCAGTAATGTGTAATGAGGACACTGACAGGAACGTGTGTTTTGAACAGGCGTAAGGGTAAAGTGCGTCACAAGAGCAAAAGCCGCTACAAGATGCTTAATGGGGAAGAGCAGGACAACCTGGAGCTACAACTCCTCCGAGCTGGTAACACACACACACACACACACACACACACACACAGAGTCCCTTATTACCTTAGAATATGTCTAACACCGCATATCCCTTTCCCCCACCAGGCCGAATGAAGCCAGCCCCTGCTCCCTCCTCCTCGGCCCTCATGCGCTCTGACTCTGAGCTGGACAGTGACGACGGGCAGGGAGGGGTCCCGTGGACAGACCGGGAACGAGGACACCTCCTCCGACCACAGAACGGAACCCTGAGAAACGGCCAGGGTCCCACCAGGAGCAAAAAGCAAAGAGAGGAGCTGCTATAGCAACAGAGGGTGGGGGAACACCCCTCCCCTCCCAACCTCCTCTCTTGCTCTTCACACAAAGCGTGCACCTCTCCATCTATAGGACACTGAAGACACATGGGTCCTGGAGAATGAGAGAGAACCCTGTTGGACACAGGGTCAAGTCACCCATCCATATTCCCCCGTATTGAAACTTCCCTGCGCCCACACTGAGCCAAGATGAAGGAGATGAGGTTTAACCTTTGAGAAGGACAGACCATTTAATGGAAGAATGGGGGAATTGATAGGGGAGCAAATAGTCATAATGTCAAGTTGAGTGCTGTTCACCCCTGAGACATGGAGAATGTACCCCCCCCCCCCCCCCCCCCCTCACTGCTAGAAGGAACCTGATAAATCCTGTTCCCTTCAGACAAACTTTACTCCAATGTCATGTGAACCACATGGAAACTGAGCCCATCCCTCTCTCACACACACACACACGCCTCTTCCCAGGATGGATGACACAACACACTTCCAATTCCAAGTACTGTTAGGCAAAACCCAGCTCTGGCCAACTCCACTCTGACATAGGTTACAATATGATTGACAAGTGACTTGTCTATATTAAAACAAATCTAGATATCTTTGCATGAGACAGTATGGTTGCAGTTGTGGTATGTATATGTATTAATGTTTGAATGGTGATTAGGTCTGCATGTTGTCTGCCCTAATGTGTCTACTGCTGCTGTCAGCCATGTTGGTCAGAGTCAGAGCATCCTGGGAAATGCTGTTTTACGAGAGCCATTCCTAATACTGTATGAACTCACTGGATGACACACTGGACTACACAACGTTGACACCCCTACAACTGTGTCCCTGGGAGATGATAATGATGAAGATGACATGGGGAAGAAAGGGGCAATGCTTCCTACTCACTCACCTCAAGACACTTAACGACTGCTTGAACCTGGAAGACCATTTTAACAACTTGTCTGTTTTTAAGATTTATTTTGGTTCTGAAGCACTTTGTTTTTCGCTCACACCGTGGCTCAGTCTGTCTGCATCTCCGCTCTCACCGTGGCTCAGTCTGTCTGCATCTCCGCTCTCACCGTGGCTCAGTCTGTCTGCATCTCCGCTCTCACCGTGGCTCAGTCTGTCTGCATCTCCGCTCTCACCGTGGCTCAGTCTGTCTGCATCTCCGCTCTCACCGCGGCTCAGTCTGTCTGCATCTCCGCTCTCACCGCGGCTCAGTCTGTCTGCATCTCCGCTCTCACCGTGGCTCAGTCTGTCTGCATCTCCGCTCTCACAGCCTGCTAACTGAACAAGTGCTGAACCACACATTGATCAGATTGGGAATGATTTCAGTTCAGCCGTAGATTCAGTGGGACTCTACATTTGAATGGCGTCACTTTGCATGTAGATTACTGTGAAACTGACCCTTCAGTCAGACTTGAGTTACTTTTTGGTTGTTGAATGTTTAAGAGGAAAGCCTCCATCTAATCAGAGGAACGCTCTGTGAAATAAGCTATCTCGGTGCAAAGTCATCTCATGCTGTTGCGCCATTGCACTAGTCGAGCACATTTATAAAAGATTGGTAGCATGCATTCTGGGACATGGAGTCCACTATGACGGCAGACAGGGAGCAGCAACATAAAGAAGGATTCTGTGTTAATTTAATTTCAATAACAATATTCTTTGTGATGGATTCTCCTCGCTATGTGACCAGACCTGACAAAACTGGTTTATCTGTCAATTAAAATGTTTAAAATTGTCAAGACTAATCTAAAACATGTGACCTACCCTAAACAAATCCTGTTTATTCCAGTCACAATAAGTCTAAATAAGTCTTTAGCTCTCTGACCCAGGACAGACCAACTGACCTATTGAGAGAACACTGCAATGGCACACACTACACAGTTATCACGTTCTCTTTTATACTGACCGTTACTGACACTACACAGTTATCACGTTCTCTTTTATACTGACCGTTACTGACACTACACAGTTATCACGTTCTCTTTTATACTGACCGTTACTGACACTACACAGTTATCACGTTCTCTTTTATGGCTGACCGTCCCCTTTAGTGCTCCATAACACTAACTGATGAGATGACGATGTTTTAGATGATGATGGCCGACTGTGGTCTCTAATGTCATTCTGCCTGCTTGACTTTGATCTCTCCATAGACTAGACCGGGTGCAGTGTGTAAGACCAGATAGATAGATAGATAGATAGATACTTTATTGCTCCCTGAGGGGGACATTTCTTTGTCAAGCAGCAACAACAAAACACAGGGCAGGACGAAAATACACGGTACATGATACATTTAATCACCTCACCACTGAGTGTTGCCCTAATGGCTTTGAATACTCTGTCAGTAATGAGATTGAGTGTTAAAGAGAATATCTGATACTTTTTAGCCAGAAGTTCTGAAAGTAGCTCACGTGCCAAAAGTGGTCCCTGGAAGTGAACATGCAGTAAAGTGAACATGCAGTAAAGTGAACATGCAGTAAAGTGCACATGCAGTAAAGTGAACATGCAGTAAAGTGAACATGCAGTAAAGTGCACATGCAGTAAAGTGAACATGCAGTAAAGTGAACATGCAGTAAAGTGAACATGCAGTAAAGTGCACCACAACATTTTTCACTGTGCTGCGTCTTGCTAGCTGTCAATCAAATGGTGAGAGGCTGAAGCTCATTGGCTAGAACTCAAATTGCTTGGGGCGGGCCCACGTGGGGGAAGATGGCGCAGCACAGCTTCCAGAAAAACATTTGCTTTCAAACTAGGGATTTCGTTTCTAATTGAGGTAAGAAAGTAATTCTGCTCAGATGATGCATGTATGAACTACACATTTACACATCCAGCCCAGAGGTTTAAAAAAAAAATAACGCACCATCCGTGCGCTCTACTGGACGTCTACCCCGAGGCTGATGGTTAAATGTGTAGATAACCTACTTCAATCCATCATTCATAGGTCTTGATATCCATGCTGAATATTTAGTAGTCGCCAAAGTTCCAGAAGAGCATGCATGTCTTGAAATCTGAGTGGGAGGACTAACAAACACATTGGTGCTTGAGAGTATCAATTCTAGAGTCTGATCACTGACTAAATGGACTGACTGACTTATGTACAATGAGTTATTTGCATGCAAGGTGATTTGTAAATCAGTTAGTCTGCCTGGTCGCTAATGCTCTACTACACAACAGAGACGTGTTCAGACAATATCGTTAGGGGGAACACTGTTCAACTATTTAACACACCCCACTTGAAACAAATGTGTATTAAACAATTGCTTGCAACCCATGAAAATACAAACACCAAGCAAATCAGTTCATTAATGGCAGCCATTCACTGTCAGGTGACTGGCTGTGACACTGAATAAATATATTTGTTGACCATTACTGATGGCAGCCTATGCTGAGAAGGGCAGTGGGGATTTATAGGCAGTATGTGTGTTTCTGGTCGACTGTGTTTGAACCCAGGTACCACAAGACTGTTTGCCAATAAAAAACATTTCAAAATAAAGCTGATTATTGTCATGCCTTATGAGTTCAGACCTGACCTCTTCAGGTTAAAGGTTGGTCATCACACTGCAGCCCTCCTCTCCACAATGACAGACAGCATCAACTGACTGTTCACAGCCCTAATGTGACTGTCTGGGTTTGAACTCAGTTGTCTGTACACCACAAGACTGTGTAAGCCTGCTGATATAAAGCCTAGGCATTGTTTCAGGCCAGGGAGCTAATGCAAGCCTTCAGGTCTCACTGACAAGATCATTCATCAAGCAAGTGTGGTTGACTGAACCACCTCCATTATATAGGTAGTCCAAACTGGTCCCAAATTGTGCTGGTTGTCAGTGAGGCAGAGTATGGGTCACATCAGTAGGCCTACCCTACTATATACTGTATATATACACTGTATTGATATATAGTATGATGTAGTGATCAGACCATACTGTGTTTGGAACAATGACAGATATTGCAACTGAGACGTTCACATTTTAACATATACAGACGCTCTTATCCAGCGCTACTTACATACATTTTCATACTGGTCCCCGGTGGGAATCGAACCCACAACCCTAGCGTTGTAAGCGCCACGCTCTACACGGGACTAGAGACCTGAAATGTTTATTTCAGAAGAAGAGGAAGGAAAGATGTTTTTGTGGTCTATTTCATGTATCTTCTCTCTCTCTCTCTCTTCTCCTTATAAGGGAAAGGAATGGTTGTGCGATAAAGGGCGGAAACGCCGCGCAGGGACAGCTGGGAAGGGCCTCACTCATACAGGAAGACACGGCAGAGCATTCAGTCCGCTACTCGGAAAGCTCCCACAGATAATTGACCGTGATTAAAGACCTGATCAGTGCTTGTCCAGATTACAAGGTAAGGTTGAGGTTTGGTAACATCGCTACCTTCTATTTCTCCTAGATAGTCTTGTAGGAGAACACTAGTCCGTGTCATGACGACCTCCGACTCCATTGATCTTCTCATTTAGTTTGATGTTTGATGCGAGGTACATTGCTGGCTGATGTCAAATTGTAATACCTACACATTATTCCATGGTTGCAGTATTTGGATGAATTTCATGTATGTTAAAGCGACGCAATCCAAATGTGAAGTGATACATTTTTTGCAGACTAGTGCAACAAGGGAGGGGTGTGTAAGAAAATCCAGGAAATGCCACTAGACTGAGGGTGCGGATTATTTCTGCCCATTAGTATTTCGGTCGAGACTATCTGCCTGAATACATCGTTGACTGTGATCGTTGTTAACTTTACTAACCAACGTTTTTCATGTAAAGGGGTGTATTCATTACAGAAAGCATTTACGTTGCCGTTTTAAGAACGAAACAAAGCGAGAGTTTCTATTGGACAAATTCAGGTAGATTCATCCCCGTTCCGTTTGTTTCCGTTGAATAAACGTTTTGCAACAGAATCGCCGTAATGAATACGCTACAGATAACCTTATCTGTTTCATTGTAGATAACTAGATACCTAGTTATAGTTAACTTCTTCTGCTGACTCCCAATGTCATTATCATCGGCTTGTAAAGACTAGCAGTACTACCTCTCCATGATAACTATATGGAACATTTACCATCACAAAACCGGTATATTTGACCTACTTTTCTCCTTACTAAAGCAGAAATGACCTTTCTTTTTAAATGTATTTTTATCCTAGACTAGAACACACAGCAGACCTCTTCCCTTTGTCTGAACGCCCGGCCCGAGGCTGTTGGCGAGATGTGTACATAACCTACTTCAATCCATCACTCATAGGTCTAGTTATCCATGATGAAAAGTTAAACAATGTCCATTGCCAATTCGAATAGAGGGCCCTTGAATAATACAACGAGCTTGAAACATGCACAGCCTTGACAAGGAACGGTTCCCGGTGCTCAGAACCTGGAGGACCTCCAGCCGCCCTTAGCTGCAGTTCCCAATTAGAAGACTTCTTCCAACTTTCCAAGTGCACTTTAAGCACTGTTTCCTAACTAGGGCTAGAAAAGGTCGGACATTTTCCATGGGAAGTTAAGACCTGGAATTTTGCATAAATTCATCAAAAAAAGTTAGCTTATAACAGTGAACCTTTTATTGTGGGATACACTAAGCAATTCTAAGTCTTGTGGCATATGTTGGTTAAACTATCCCCAATTCAATGGAATTGCAACCCTCTGCATGCACAGTGCATTCTTCCATCACATGTACAGCTGATTCTCAAGACCTTCCACACTAATGAGATGCTATTGAGCCCACACTCCTACACTGTCTGAGACAAGGACTACATGCTTTCTGGTAAGTTTTGATTACAATGCTGGGTGGGGTGAATATTTTATGACGTACATTATTTATTGTTAACTAGTAAATAGTAGCCTACAGCAAAATGTTTAAATAATTTCTAACTTTTTAACTATGCCTGCTAGTTAGCTTTTGCTACCATGTGGGTTTTAGCTTGCTTGAGCCTGCTAACTGAGTGTTAATTCACCTGTTTCCATTCATGTTTCATTTGAAAACATTTATCTTACATTGTTTGTTTTTGTTTTTTTCTCATCTTTACAGGAAAATTCCACGACACTATCTGATGTGTGGAGACATTTCACTGCAGCTAATGTAGAAGGAAAAGCTGTGTACATTTGCAAATACTGTGCCAAATCATATGTGAAAAATGAAACAAAGATGCAGAATCATCTGGCCAAGTGCATAAAGTTCCCTCAGCGCTCATAACAAGCAACCTCTGACAAAAGTCCCTCTACTTATATTCAAGGTGAAAATGATGAATCAGACACCTTATCGATAGCAACAGCTCATGGTCCTCCTGGAATCAGAAGTTATTTTGACTCATTGGAGGAACGTAGTCAGTTAAATGATGATGAATGTCTTGCTCGAGCTGTGTGTGCAACTGGTTCACCTCTGATGATCACAGGCAATGTGTATTGGAAGAGATTTCTGAATGTTTTTCACCCAGCATACACCCCTCCAACCAGACATGCTTTATCTACTAATTTGCTGGATGCAGAGTTCAACAGAGTTCAAGTGAAGGTCAAGCAAATCATAGAGAAAGCAGACTGTATTGTAATCATCTCTGATGGGTGGTCGAATGTTTGTGGGCAAGGAATAATTAACTACATCATCTCCACCCCTCAACCAGTATTCTACAAGAGCACAGACACAAGGGACAACAGACACACCGGTCTCTACATTGCAGTTGAGCTGAAGGCAGTCATCAATGATCTTGGACCACAGAAGGTATTTCCACTGGTGACAGACAATGCTGCGAACATGAAGGCTGCTTGGTCTAAAGTGGAGGAGTCCTGCCCTCACATCACAACCATTGGCTGTGCTGCTCATGCATTGAATCTGCTCCTAAAGGACATCATGGCACTGAAAACAATGGATACACTCTACAAGAGAGCTAAGGAAATAGTTAGGTTATAGCTGCAATCAACCTCAACTAGCAAAGTGAGAAGAATAAGAGCACCACATTGAAGCACCACAGGAGACTGTCATGTTTGACAGTCTCCTGGAGAGGAAGGAGTCTCTCCAAGAAATGGCCATATCAGTCTGCCGATATGGACAGCCCCATCAAGAGGATCCTCCTGGATGATGTATTTTGGGAGAGAGTGGTAAGCAGCCTGAAACCTATAGCAGTAGCCATTGCACGGATTGAGGGAGACAATGCCATCCTGTCTGATGTTCAGACTCTGCTTGCAGATGTAAGAGAATAAATCTGTACTGCCCTGCCCATTTCAATGTTGCTCCAAGCAGAGGAAACTGCAGTTCTGAAGTACATCAAAAAGCGTGAAGACGTCTGCCTGAAGCCCATACACACTGCAGCGTACATGTTGGACCCCAAGTATGCTGGCAAGAGCATCCTGTCTGGTGCAGAGATCAACAAGGCCTATGGTGTCATCGCCACCTTTGCCTGGATGAGGGCAAGGTTCTTGGCAGTCTGGCGAAGTACACTTCCAAGCGGAGGCTTTGGGATGGAGATGCAATATAGCAGTTGTTCCAACATATCTCATCAGCCACCTGGTGGAAGGGACTTTGTGGATCTGAGGCTCTTTCCCCTGTTGCCTCCATCATCCTCCAAATCCCACCAACATCAGCCGCCTCAGAGCGCAACTGGTCCTTGTTTGGGAACACACACACCAAAGCACGCAACAGGCTGACCAATACAAGGGTTGAAAAATTGGTGGCCATCCGGGCAAATTTTAGGCTTTTTGAGCCTGACAACGAGCCATCCTCAACAATGTTGGAAAGTCTGTCTGATGTTCAAGAGGTGGACATTGAGGAGGTCCAGGGAGAAGACATGGAAGCCTGAGAGGAAGACAACCAAAGCTTTAGTTTCATTTTACATATGTATGTTGAAAACGTTTTTGGGAGATGTGATGGATCATTGGGGATCATTCAATATTCCCTTTCTTTTGTAGTTCAGTGAAATCATCCCATGTGAAGAGTCAACTATTTTAATTAAAGTTCAATTCATAACTAAATAGTTTGTATTTCTATTGGAAGGATTTATGTTTGTTTCCGTCTCCGTATGTTAAACATATCCAATGTAAAAAAACATGGCATTAATATTAATTAGCATGTATTTCTGTTAATTCCCATATATTTCTGTTAATTCTCACAAAGTTTCCACCCCTGAATATTCCCCAAAATGCAACCCTATTCCTAACTGTCCATATAAGCAACAAAATTTGACCCACCCTGCTTTAACTACAGAAGCAGGCCTAGGTTGACTCATGGCACTGACATAGCAACAAGGAAGTCAAATAAAAGCTGGTGGACCCAATCTTCCGAGCTCAGGCCTAGCCCATACATATAGGCAAGGTGTGCACAGATGTCTATCCCTATGGGGACATTTTGGCTGGGACTCTGCATACATATAAACACATAATCAAAGATGGATATGAGCAATTCATGATCTATCTGTACCCTATAAACAACAGAACACTCACTCTAGCTGTAGGCCAGCCCACTGGACCTACTGGTTGTTTAAACATTCTGCCAATGACAGGAGTGGAATGTAATGGCTGAACAGAGACCAGGCTACCTTACTGCTGCTGGGACAAAGGGTTGTTTGGCTCTATTCCCCGAGGGGAGTAGCTCAAACTCCTTTTTATAAAGAGGTCTGGGGTCCATCAGTACCTTGCAGGCTTTTGTGAATGACCTCCAGACCTGTCTGCATGACCCCTAGCACCTTACTAGTAGTGCTAACCATATTTATAAAGCACAAGTTAGTGTCTCTTAGGCAGCAAAATGACATCTAAAATGAAGATGCAAACATTTGCCAAGTGACAAGCAAGTAACCGGACGGGAAACATTTTCAGATGGCTGATTATTAACGGTCTCTTAATGGTTTATGTAATGATGTTTTCTTATTGTCATCTGCTCTCCATAAAACGAGTGGGCAAACAAGGCCTTGAATTATATAGGCTGGAAGGTTATTCTCCAACCAAATCAAAAGCCATTGAATAATTTGGTTGCATTTAGCATACCACACCCTATGTCACAAGCAATACTCTGCTCTGGGAAAGTGAATGGTGAAGGGATTATCCCAGCACAATAGAGAGACATGGATCCACTATCATTAATGGGAAGAAGTCTTTTTGCCTCCACTCGGGACAGTACCTGAGACAGTCACTCAGATGAACAGGAGATCTGGTTTCTCTAATGCAGTGTCAGCCTCTAGGGTGTGTGTGCACTCCTGCAAGGGCATTTCACAACAGAGAAGATATGACACGTATCACTTTGTCAACACAGACGACTGTTGTTGAGGATATATATTTAGCTGTGTTCAATTAGCCTTAGTGTGCACTAGGCCTGTGTAGTTAGGAGTGGTTGCTTTGATGTAATCTGGGCCGGGGATTGGGGAAGGTTGCGTAATGGGAATAAGTCTTATTACCTGTACTCGGCAGGTCTCGACATGTCCCTCAAACCAAATCAGTCGTCATTCCTTAACCACTAGTTTGGTTAAAGTAAAAAAAAAAAAAAAAATCTTCCTCCTTTTGGGTGTTGTCTGTCCAGTTGTATCTGTGATTTGTATGACCAAAATAGCAGTAGGCTGCTTATTTTTAACAGACAGTGTATGACTTGACGGAATGGCAAAAGATATAGGCTAACGTGCCGAGACAAGTAGGCCTACTAATGCAATGGAAACTTCAAATATCAGCCAGAATGTCCCTGTCACTAGTTCATTCTGCAGTCAAATCCACTGAAGAAGCGGCGACCACTGAACCCCTCAGCTGATGTTGTCTCCTCTTCCCTGTCCCCAGGAATGGCAGAGTTGGCAAGTCTGGTGCAGCGGCTGGAGGTGGCTGTGGGTCGTCTGGAGGCCGTGTCGGGCGGTGGAGGTGGCTCTGGAGGTGGCTCTGCTGGAGGCTCTGGAGGTAACCTAGAATGTTCCAGATTGTAGCCCTGCTTCTTTTAACACTAACATGAATGCTAGATATCATGGATAGACTGATATTGAATTGTCCAGGTCCTACTAATGCTAAAGAAATGTCCACAGTACCAGTTGTCATAGTTTTTCTTTCTCTTAGATAATGGAGGTAAAATTAAAACATGGGTCACAAGCAGAACAGACAACCCATAAACACTGGTATTGCTGACACCCATTCCTTTCAGTCGTGGCAGCGTATGTGGAGGCCTATGATGGCATCATCACCGGATCTGTTGCCCAGTACATGACCCTCAGTCAGCAGATAGGGGGCGACGTCCAGAAGCATGTAAGTTGAATTTCACTGCAGGGAAAGGTTGGCTAGTAATGCTCCTCGTGTCTCCTGTCATGCTTGTTGGTGGATTTGTATACAAATAACCAAACCTGGCCCTTTTCTCATCTCTCTTTCTCAGGCGGACATGATGAAGCAGGCGTTCTCCTGTCAGAGACAGCTCCTTGTCACCTCCTCCTGCTCCCAGAAGCCCTCTGATGTGAGTTGGTTCATCCATCAGCATTCACCCAGAACCTCAACATGACCTATTTTTCAGCAGAATAAGTAATTATTTAGATAAACTGAACAGTGGATATACTGTATTTGTCACATTAACGGATGTATTGGCAATGAATCAGCAGTGTAGCAATAGGGTCAACTGATTCCAATGTCATAGCATGGTTTTCCTTCATTTTCTTGCCACATATTATTTCATGTAATTAATTGCCTTTATACTCCATTCCACCTTGGTTGGTCCTTAAGATTCTATAATGTTTCTTTGCATCTCTAGGATGTAATGATTTAAACCATGGTTATTTTCCCTCCTATAGGCATCCTTGACTGCTCTCCTGGCCCCCGTCTCCAAAGTGATCCAGCAGGTGCAGACGTTCCGCGAGCAGAACCGCTCCTCGCCTCTCTTCAACCACCTCTCGGCCGTCAGCGAGAGCGTGCCTGCCCTCGGCTGGGTCGCCATGGTGAGGGAAGGGAGAGGAGGGGCTTGACACTGCCACCGCCACCAGAATGTGCGTGTGGGCTGTGTGTAATTGCTGGAAACAAACAAACACGTCTTTCATTCTGTAGAAGTCTGAGACGGTTGTTTGGCAGTGACATTTTTAACTAACAGTGCATCATTGTTGAAACTCCTGGAATTATGATTATCATTTTGATTAATTAATATTAATGAGTAATGCTGTATTGTAATCTGATGACTAATGAACAAAGGCAAACCTAGAATGGTGGATGCAACACTATAAACCATTGTAAGCCGTCACACCAGCTGTGTCCACACAAGCTCTGTTTGAAGAGCAAGAACTCTCCTGCGATGTTCTAATGTTATTTCTCTGCCAGGCTCCTAAGCCAGGTCCCTATGTGAAGGAGATGCAGGATGCTGCCCAGTTCTACACCAACCGCGTGCTCAAGGACTACAAGGAGAAGTAAGGGACACCGGCTCTGCTGTCTGTTTTAACGTCTTTCTGACTGCCAAGTCCCCCTATGTAGTTAAACTCCACACGGTCTCATAGTTGGATTGGATACTGTGTATTTCTTTGGTCTCACTCCTGTTTTTGTGAAACTCAGTTTGCTTCTTTTACTCCTTAGGGATCAGAAGCATGTGGACTGGGTGAAGGCCTACCTGTCTATCTGGACTGCGCTTCAGAACTACATCAAACAGCACCACACCACCGGACTGACCTGGAGTAAGAGTGTGAGTCATTTTACTCTCTCTGTACTCGTGTCCGTACAGGAGGGATACACTTTATCATGATCAGACTTTATGTTTATCGAACATAGATGAAGATCTGTCATACGCAGTATAGAATCGTCAGACTGGGCTCTGTTTTGACTTTTCTATTGGCCCAGTACCAAACATCACACCCAGTTGTCAAGTAATATCTTTTGGTTTTATGTGCAACAAGAAGGCTGTGTGTGATAGAGAACGCAACGGTGAAACCACCAATGTGTTTGTTACTCGTCAGAACTTTCCTCTGCACATGTGCCTTGTTGCATTAGACCAAGATGTTAAGAGCAGGAAATGACCTGCTTATGTGTATAAAAAGGAAGGGATGATACTAGTCAGTTGTACAACTGAATACATTCAACTGAAATGTGTCTTCTGCATTTAAACCAACCCCTCTAACTATTTGGGGCGGTTAGAGCTTTGGGCCAGTAACCGAAATATCTAAGCCGACAAGGTGAAAAACCTGTCTGTGTGCTTGAGCAAGGCACTTAACCCTAATCTGCTCCAGGGGCTGACCCTGTAGGTAGGCCGTCATTGTAAATACTGACCCTGTAGGTAGACCGTCATTGTAAATACTGACCCTGTAGGTAGACCGTCATTGTAAATAAGGATTTGTTCTTAACTGACTTGCCTAGTTACATTTTTATTTATTTTTTTAAACAATGTGCTGTGTGTTTTGTCCATCCCAGGGTCCATTAGCCTCTGCCTCTGCAGCTCCTCCTCCCCCCGGCCCTCCTCCCCCTCCCATGGACTTCAGCGCGTCGTCTGGCGGCAGCGGAGACCAGGGACCCGAGACCCGTAACGCCCTCTTCGCTTCCCTCAACAAGGGAGCTGACATCACCAAGGGTACGTGCCGAAGAATGAATCCTCAAAAGTTCTCAAGAATCAGAAGATCAATTGATTAAGAAGTACTTGGAAACAGACGGGGCTCACTTGAAAAATCTCAATGTGACTTACTGAGTTAAATAGAGGATAAAGACAATAATACAGTGTGAGAAGCAGATTGACCCCAGCCTTACATTCATTATCCAGATTATTTCTCCTTGTCTACCAGCACAGTACAACCATGTCTCACCCATCTTACTGTATATCTGCACTGACTGTTACTCTGGATAGCGTGTGGTAAATGACCATCTGACTGTATATATGCACTGACTGTTACTCTGGATAGCGTGTGGTAAATGACCATCTGACTGTATATCTGCACTGACTGTTACTCTGGATAGCGTGTGGTAAATGACCATCTGACTGTATATCTGCACTGACTGTTACTCTGGATAGCGTGTGGTAAATGACCATCTGACTGTATATTCTCCCCTCACCTACATTTTTAAACTTTTTGTCCCCAGGCCTGAAGCACGTGGCCAAAGACCAGATGACTCACAAAAACCCCAATCTAAGGACCCAGACCGGTCCGGTGCGCACAGGGCCCAAGCCCTTCACCGCCTCCAAGCCAGCTGCCACCGCCGCCCCCTCTCGCAAGCTGCCCCCTGTTCTGGAGCTTGATGGCAAAAAGTGGAAAGTGGTGAGCTATTGGTCCTTGTCAAGTGGTTTACGCTGGTATACGGTTGTAAAAATAGAATGACTGAGCTGGAGATTGATGTCTCTATTTGGCTTGGGATGAAAGGCTGGGAGTTTGGATTGGAAAACAGTGTAGCTTCAGCAGAGGGGCCATCGATGGTACAGCCGGAGAAAAACCAAGACAGTCTGACAAACAGGCCCGGAGTGCGTCGTCAGTGCACCACATCTGCTTCTGTCAGTTCCACCTATAGGCAATGTTCTCTCTCCACAGCCCCTTAAAGTAACTGTCCAGTGAAAGTTAATATTCTGTTAATTCACACGCAAATAATGTTGACTCATCCTGTACTTGTATTTGTAGCCAAAGCATAAATGGGTGAACAAACACTAAACCCCCCCCGTCTTGTCTTTCAAACAGGATGATGTCTGAAAACTGAATCACGGGTTTAGCACACACTGATCATGGCAGTCCAAAGCCATTGTATTTTTGTCTCATGGTTAACCGCTCTCCCTCTGTGATGACCTGTAGGAGAACCAGGAGGGTGCCCAGGGCCTGGTGATCAGCGACACAGAGCTCAAGCAGGTGGTCTACGCCTTCAAGTGTAACAACAGCACCCTGCAGATCAAGGGCAAGATAAACTCCATCACTTTAGGTAAGGACGGACCCGTGTGTGTTGTGAGTGTAGACGTACAAATGAAAGGGAAAGGTCAAAGGGCATCTGTTACTGTGGTTCCTTTCTTGCAGACAACTGTAAGAAACTGGGCCTGGTCTTTGACGACGTTGTGGGCATCATAGAGGTTATCAACTGCAGAGACATCAAGGTCCAGGTGTGTATTTCTAATGAACATGACGATATCACACAACGGTGGCAACAGAAGATCATACTTTTGTCTAAATTTATATTTACATATTAAAAGTCTCCAATGTGATTATGTGGACGTGACATTTTACAGATTACTTTGCATATTTTCCAAACTGTTGTGGCTGTTTTAATCTCTGCAGATTATTTAACGGCATCACTCTTAAAGATGCACTATGCAGAAATCTCTCTGCCATTTCCTGGTTGCTAAAATTCTAATTGTTTTTGGGAGAATCATTGTGCCATCTAAACCCCTGGTGTAAAGACACGAACAAAGTATAGAAATAGCACACACAGAACAGATCTACCACTTCTTAAGACTTGCTTTCAATGAGAATGACAGATCTATAACTCACATTTCTATGTGAATTTGGTTGGGTCACCCAAAAAGTGACACATTGCAGCTTTAATCGTCTCTGGTGTGTCCAGGTCTTGGGCAAGGTGCCCACCATCTCCATCAACAAGACTGACGGTTGTCACATATACCTGAGCAAAGATTCGCTGGAGTGCGAGATCGTCAGCGCCAAGAGTTCAGAGATGAACGTGCTGGTACCTGGTAAAGACGGCGACTTTGTGAGTACATCTGTGGGGGAATCTGGGGCGTCTAGTGGCATTAACATGCAATTATGACAACATAGCATGTTATGTGGACATTTTGTGATGATAAACTAACATTTTCTTGTTTGTCTCTCTCTCTCTCTCTCTCAGACTGAGATCCCCGTTCCTGAGCAGTTCAAGACTGTCTGGGACGGCAAGAAGCTTGTCACCACATGTACAGAGATCGCTGGGTAGAACCGCCTCCCCTTTGCAAAAGCCTACCTGACTGACTGATCGACCAACCAGCTAACCAAACCACAAAGTAGACTGAGAGATGCCACCCTCGCCCAAATTTTTCCTATCCGCCAATCACAGCTTTAGCTGTTTCTTCCTTCAGCCAATAAGAGGACTGCTTGCTTTATCTGGAGCATTCCTTCAGCCAATTGCAGGGAGCAGCTTGTTATTCGATTTGGGTTATCCTCATGGCCAGTGAGTGCATTCAAATGAGTTTGCCAACAACCAGGATAATTTCTGATTTGATTTGATCTGTACATTCCAGCAAGGTGAGGGAGCAAGGCTTTTACCACACCTTCTCTGTGGCTTTAACTCCTAAGCCAATCAGGCTATGCTTCCTGTTTCCTTCAGCCAATCATTAATAGGGTTTTCATTTTCCCTTTGGTTGGGGGGGGGGGGGTGGACAGGTGTTAAGGGGTTCAAGGTTTGTTTCATTTATGCAATTCAGCCGTGAAGCTGAACCAACCAACCCCTCTTTACAGACGACAATACTATCACTTTTGACTGACGGTGTTATTAACATTTCATAGTGATTGATTAAGTATAACACATCATATACAAAAAGTTTCATTCCCAAGACACATGGTACATTCCTTTTAGCATTTTAAAATGAACATTCCATATTATTTAGACATATGGAGGTGGCAGAGAGGGAGAATGGGGTGAGTGTGACAAGGCGTCAAGGTACTCTTGAATCATTAATGGCTATGTTTGGGGTTCCCTCCCTTAAGCGCTGAATGATTATTGGACTATCTGTATAGACATTGCTTTTTAATGCTAGTTGTCTTAAACCCCACCGTCACCATCACATCCTCTCGTCTACATCCTGTTGTAGCTGTCAGGCGCTAGAGTTCTCCTTTATTTGGGCCAAGAATAAACATTCTGATCATTAGTACTGGAGCAAGACAAGTTGCAATAAAATAATTATAAGAAGTCTGTCTTGAGTCTGGTTGTGTGATTAAACAAATTGATAATGTAGGTGATTTTTCTCCGTCTGCTTCATGGACAGACGGTAAGAGCAGGCTAAAGATGGAGTGAAGACGGGGATTTGTGTGATGTGCCCTTATGTTGGGCTAATTTTCCCAGAGAGCCATTGTTTACCATTTTTCACAAGGAGATCTGGGTAAATGGTGACACAACAATTAGCCCAGTCCAGAACCAGTGATTTACTAACATTAGTTACATGTTATTTACCATCACACACACACACACACACTACTGGCAAAGGAAAACACAGTGCTAAACCAGATTTAAACTTCAGTAGATATCTCCCAATTAGACCACCATGCATCTATGGGAACCAACTAACACTCATTTTTATAATTTATTTTCTGTGGTAGTATGTTAACTGGGTAAAACATGTATTTTAAAATCAATTTTGCATTATTAGATTTACCAGCTGGATGGTATCGATATGATAATTATCAGTGCAATAGTTGTGCGTATGTAGCTAGCTGTATTTATCGCAGGTAAGGAACTAGTTTGGCATTGAACCACTCCCTGGTGAACTGGAGGTGATCTCCTTCTGCACCCAGGAAATCCAGCTTTCCAGCTGCATCCATCGCTGCCAGTCCCAGACGATCCTGAAAACAGATTCCATTTATCAATACAATATCACATACATTACAATATGAGTTGAGATGCATGAAAATACACTAAATTACAAAGTATGTAGACACCTGCTTGTCAAACATCATTCCAAAATGATGGCCATTATTATGGGGTTGGTCCCTCCTTTGCTGCTATAACAGCCTCAACTCTACTGGGAAGGCTTTCCACTAGATGTTGGAACATCGCTGAGGGGACTTACTTCCATTCAGCCACAAGAGCATTAGTGAGGTCGGGCACTGATGTTGGGCGATTAGGCCTGGCTCGCAGTCGGCGTTCCAATTCATCCCAAAGGTGTTCGATGTGGTTGAGGTCAGGGCTCTGAGGTGGCTAGTTAAGTTCTTCCACACCGATCTCGACAAACCATTTCTGTATGGACCTTACTTTGTGCACGGGGGCATTGTCATGCTGAAACAGGAAAGGGCCTTCCCCAAACTGTTGCCACAAAGTTGGAAGCACAGAACCTTCTAGAATGTCATTGCATGCTGTAGCGTTAAGATTTCCCTTCACTGGAACTAAGGGGCCTGAACCATGAAAAACAGCCCCAGACCATTATTCCTCCTCCACTAAACTTTACAGTTGGCACTATGCATTGGGGCAGGTAGCGTTCTCCTGGCATCTGTCAAACCCAGATTTGCCCATTGGACTGCCAGATGGTGAAGTGTGATTCATAACGCCAGAGAACGCGTTTCCACTGCTCCAGAGTCCAATGGCGGCGTGCTTTACACCACTCCAGCCGATGCGGCTACTCGGCCATGGAAACCCATTTCATGAAGCTCCCAACAAACAGTTATTGTGCTGACGTTGCATCCAGAGGCAGTTTGGAACTCGGTAGTGAGTGTTGCAACTGAGGACAGACAATTGTTACACGCTACGTGCTTCAGCACTCAGAGGTCCCGTTCTGTGAGCTTGTGTTCTACCACTTTGCGGCTGAGCCGTTGTTGCCCCAAGACGTTTCCACTTTAAAATAACAGCACTTACAGTTGACCGGGGCAGCTCTAGCAGGGCAGAAATTTGACAAACGGAGTTGTTGGAAAGGTGGCATCCTATGAAGGTGCCACGTTGAAAGTCACTGAGCTCTTCAATAAGGCCATTCTATTGCCAATGTTTGTCTATGGAGACCTATTTCGCAACTGGTGTGGCTGAAATAGCAGAATCCACTAATTTGAAGGGGTGTCCACATACTTTTGTATATATATATAGTGTAGTGTACATGTCTGTGTTTGAAGAGGAGTAAACATGATTTATTTTTACCTTTTTATAGAGAACACTCTCCTGAAGGGTTTCGGTCTCTTTTGCCTGACCCGTTTTCAGAAAACCAAACCACTACAACAAAATACATATAACCTATTAGCATCAGTAATTACAGTCTAGGAAGAGGTTGTCACAATGTGTCCAGTATTTACCTCTGTGTCAACCGGATCCACAACACTGTCCTGCAAGAACTTGACCATCACAAACTTGTCCAGCAGCTGGAGGTTCTTCTTGTAGGTCTCGTTCACCACCTGTGGGGTGAAATGCAGCAGATTAACCGAATGACATTTAATTGGAATACAGTTATGGAGAGTCCTCAGGAGAATATTGAATATGAACAGCACTGTATGAGCGATCAAATAACAACGTCTGATTCGGAAAATATATACTAGCGCCAAACTAACCCGTTCCTGATTGATATCAGCCAGGAAGAGGCTGTGTTTTTTGTACAGGTCGTCGTTCAGTGGGTCGTGCCAGTACTGTGCCTGCACCAAGCTGACGAAGACACAAGATTACAAATGAATCACTAGATAACACACAAAGCACTTTCTCTTTGTATTTCTTTGCACCTTCTCTCAAAACGTACAGTAACTATGTCATAACATACTGTTGATCTGGGTTTTGCTCATTCGTCTCAAACATAACAATTGCCCTCTGAATGAGTTGTAAATAAAGTCTACACTCACTGTTTTTGCACAATATCGGTGTAGGCTCCGGAGTTGAGTTTCTTGCGAATCCAGTCACAGATATGAGAGCTCTCTCCAGGGCATTTAGGGAGACCATACACCCCTGTGAATGTGGAGAATTACAAAACTGTCAGGAATTGAATGAAAGACAATGGCACTGAAAAGAGACGAGGCAAGGGATTATGACTCTGTTGCCATGGTGCCGTTACCTTGTTGTTGTCCCCCAACAGAGATCAGGGTTTTCATTGGAGGAGATGGACATCGCTGCGCCACTGCCCTCCTGTGGGGGAACTGAGAATTACAGCTTCTTGTCTCGTGTATAAAGTACAGTCGTGGACAAAAGTTTAGAGAATGGCAAGTATTGGTCTCCACAAAGTTGGCTGCTTCAGTGTTCTTAGATCTTTATGTCAGTAGTTACTATGGTAACACTGAAGTATAATTACAAGTATTCCATAAGTGTCAAAGGCTTTCATTGACAATGACATTCAGTTTATGCAAAGAGTCAATATTTGCAGTGTTGACCCTTCTTTTTCAAGACCTCTGCAATCTGCCCTGGCATGCTGTCAATTAACTTCTGGGCCACATCCTGACTGGCAGGCCATTCTTGTATAATCAATGCTTGGAGTTTGTCAGAAGTTGTGGGTTTTTGTTTGTCCACCCGCCTCTTGAGGATCGACCACAAGTTCACAATGGGATTAAGGTCTGGGGAGTTTCCTGGCCATGGACCCAAAATGTTTATGTTTTGTTTCCCGAGCCACTTAGTTATCACTTTTGCCTTATTTTTATTTTATTTTTTATTTCACCTTTATTTAACCAGGTAGGTCAGTTGAGAACAAGTTCTCATTTGCAACTGCGACCTGGCCAAGACAAAGCAAAGCAGTGCGACAAAAAACAACACAGAGTTACACATTAAACAAACAGTCAAAAACACAATAGAAAATCTATAAACAGAGTGCAAAATGTAGTGCAAAAATGC
This sequence comes from Thymallus thymallus, assembly GCA_023634145.1. NCBI lineage: Eukaryota > Metazoa > Chordata > Actinopteri > Salmoniformes > Salmonidae > Thymallus > Thymallus thymallus. The sequence continues at coordinate 1,215,026 of CM042396.1, read as the reverse complement.
AGTAAGGTTGGGAGGTAGGACAATAAATAGACTATAGAGTAGAAATAAATTACAGAAATTATCATCATTAACACAGGAATGAAGGATGTGCAAATTATGATGTGCAAATAGAGATACTGGAGTGCAAGATTAGTGAAAATAAACAAAAATAAATATGGGGATGAGGTAGTAGGGTGGGCTATTTACAGAAGGGCTGTATACAGGTGGCAAGGTGCTCCATCATGCTGGAAAAGGCATTGGTCGTCACCAAACTGTTCTTGGATGGTTGGGAGAAGTTGCTCTCGGAGGATGTGTTGGTACCATTCTTTATTCATGGCTGTGTTCTTAGGCAAAATTGTGAGTGAGCCCACTCCCTTGGCTGAGAAGCAACCCCACACATGAATGGTCTCAGGATGCTTTACTGTTGGCATGACACAGGACTGATGGTAGCGCTCACCTTGTCTTCTCCGGACAAGGTGTTTTCCGGATGGCCCAAACAATCGGAAAGGGGATTCATCAGAGAAAATGACTCTACCCCAGTTCTCAGCAGTCCAATCCCTGTACCTTTTGCAGAATATCAGTCTGTCCCTGATGTTTTTCCTGGAGAGAAGTGGCTTCTTTGCTGCCCTTCTTGACACCAGGCCATCCTCCAAAAGTCTTCGCCTCACTGTGCGTGCAGATGCACTCACACCTGCCTGCTGCCATTCTTGAGTAAACTCTGCACTGGTAGTGCCCCGATCCCGCAGCTGAATCATCTTTAGGAGACGGTCCTGGCGCTTGCTGGACTTTCTTGGGCGCCCTGATGCCTTCATCACAACAATTGAACCTCTCTCCTTGAAGTTCTTGATGATCCGATAAATGGTTGATTTAGGTGCAATCTTACCAGCAGCAATATCCTTGCCTGTGAAGCCCTTTTTGTGCAAAGCAATGATGACGGCATGTGTTTCCTTGCAGGTAACCATGGTTGACAGAGGAAGAACAATGATTTCAAGCACCACCCTCCTTTTAAACTTCCAGTCTGTTATTCTGACTCAATCAGCATGACAGAGTGATCTCCAGCCTTGTCCTTGTTAACACTCTCACCTGTGTTAACGAGACAATCACTGACATGATGGCAGCTGGTCCTCTTGTGGCAGGGCTGAAATGCAGTGGAAATGTTTTTGGGGGATTAAGTTCATTTTCATGGCAAAGAGGGACTTTGCAATTCATCTGATCACTCTTCATGACATTCTGGAGTATATGCAAATTGCCATCATCAACACTGAGGCAGCAAACTTTGTGGAGACCAATACTTACAGTGGGGAGAACAAGTATTTGATACACTGCCGATTATGCAGGTTTTCCTACTTACAAAGCATGTAGAGGTCTGTAATTTTTATCATAGGTACACTTCAACTGTGAGTGACGGAATCTAAAACAAAAATCCAGAAAATCACATTGTATGATTTTTAAATAATTAATTTGCATTTTATTGCATGACATAAGTATTTGATCACCTACCAACCAGTAAGAATTCCGGCTCTCACAGACCTGTTAGTTTTTCTTTAAGAAGCCCTCCTGTTCTCCACTCATTACCTGTATTAACTGCACCTGTTTGAACTCGTTACCTGTATAAAAGACACCTGTCCACACACTCAATCAAACAGACTCCAACCTCTCCACAATGGCCAACACCAGAGAGCTGTGTAAGGACATCAGGGATAAAATTGTAGACCTGCACAAGGCTGGGATGGGCTACAGGACAATAGGCAAGCAGCTTGGTGAGAAGGCAACAACTGTTGGCGCAATTATTAGAAAATGGAAGAAGTTCAAGATGATGGTCAATCTCCCTCGGTCTGGGGCACCATGCAAGATCTCACCTCGTGGGGAATCAATGATCATGAGGAAGGTGAGGGATCAGCCCAGAACTACACGGCAGGACCTGGTCAATGACCTGAAGAGAGCTGGGACCACAGTCTCAAAGAAAACCATTAGTAACACACTACGCCGTCATGGATTAAAATCCTGCAGCGCACGCAAGGTCCCCCTGCTCAAGCCAGCGCATGTCCAGGCCCGTCTGAAGTTTGCCAATGACCATCTGGATGATCCAGAGGAGGAATGGGAGAAGGTCATGTGGTCTGATGAGACAAAAATAGAGCTTTTTGGTCTAAACTCCACTCGCCGTGTTTGGAGGAAGAAGAAGGATGAGTACAACCCCAAGAACACCATCCCAACCGTGAAGCATGGAGGTGGAAACATCATTCTTTGGGGATGCTTTTCTGCAAAGGGGACAGGACGACTGCACCGTATTGAGGGGAGGATGGATGGGGCCATGTATCGCGAGATCTTGGCCAACAACCTCCTTCCCTCAGTAAGAGCATCGAAGATGGGTCGTGGCTGGGTCTTCCAGCATGAGAACGACCCGAAACACACAGCCAGGGCAACTAAGGAGTGGCTCCGTAAGAAGCATCTCAAGGTCCTGGAGTGGCCTAGCCAGTCTCCAGACCTGAACCCAATAGAAAATCTTTGGAGGGAGCTGAAAGTCTGTATTGCCCAGCGACAGCCCCGAAACCTGAAGGATCTGGAGAAGGTCTGTATGGAGGAGTGGGCCAAAATCCCTGCTGCAGTGTGTGCAAACCTGGTCAAGAACTACAGGAAACGTATGATCTCTGTAATTGCAAACAAAGGTTTCTGTACCAAATATTAAGTTCTGCTTTTCTGATGTATCAAATACTTATGTCATGCAATAAAATGCAAATTAATTATTTAAAAATCATACAATGTGATTTTCTGGATTTTTGTTTTAGATTCCGTCACTCACAGTTGAAGAGTACCTATGATAAAAAATTACAGACTTCTACATGCTTTGTAAGTAGGAAAACCTGCAAAATCGGCAGTGTATCAAATACTTGTTCTCCCCACTGTATGTCATTCTCAAAACTTTTGGCCACGACTGTACATTCATCCTCTAACCAGGGATGGGCAACTCCGGGCCTTGAGGACTGCCGTTTCTGTAGGCTTTTGTTCCACCTCAGCTCTAAGACACCTGATTTAACTTCATTGATTGAATACGTGTTGGGCTGGAATCTACTCATACTGCAGCTCTCATGTAAAAAAAAAAACATTCAAAAAGCATTCTGAGATGCTTTGTGAGTACGGGCCCAGAGACACTACTTACAGGAACTGCCCTCCCTGAGAGAAGCCCATGGCATTGTAGCCATCCTTCAGCTTGGGATCCCGGGCCAGCTGTCTGCACACCATGGACACCTGCTCATTGACGTCCATGAAGAAACCATTCTCTGTGTCCTGAGGTGTAGATATGAGGCAAGGAAGTTCATGTTGGGACAGTAACAATGTTGATATCTCAAAAGATAGGTCAGGGGTGAGTGGTTTTAGCCTGCAAGGGCTGGCGTGGATGCAGGCTTTTGCTCCAGACACAGTAGGGAAAGAGGAAACCTAGTCAGTTGCACAACTGAAATGTGTCTTCTGCATTTAACCAGTGAATCGGAGAGGTGCGGGGGGCCTTAATCGACGTCATCGACGCCCTGGGAGCAGTTATTGTTCGGGGTTAACTACCTTGCTCTGCTCAAGGGCAGAATGGCAGATTTTGTCCACCTTGGGGATTCAAACCAGTGACCTTTCGCTACTGGCCCAAGACTCTTAACTGCTAAGCTACTTGCAGTAACACACCCGACTCTACTAATTAAATTCAATCAAAGCTTCCATTAGTAGAATCAGGTGTGTTACTGCTTGGCTGGAGCAAAGGCAAGCATTCACACCGTTCACCACAGATTGGAAAGTACCTGACTGACAGTCTTGCCAATCATCAGTGACAGGACGTCAATTCCAGGGATGGTTTCCTCAATCATCTTCTTTATGGAGCCCATGCTGAGAGGGTTGCAACAGCTGTCTCCTGTGTACAAACAGAAACAAGAACACAGAGTCTCTATATGAAGAGCTTCATTCCAAAATGCTATATATCCATTTTCATAAATGTTGGTAAATTTGCTTTTACTGTTTCAAGAAGTGTGTTTTCACTATCTAATCATTGCATGGTGTTGTTCAATGACAGACATGTATTTGTTTAAAATCTAGCATTTGATGATAGACGAATAATCGTGTTTTTTGCTAAATGCTATATATCCGCCTCACTCTAAGAGAAATAATTAGTACTGCTAGGTTTTACACAGTAAAATAAATAACTAAACAATTTTGTTTAAAGAACCGATACATTTGTGACATATTTGAAAAAATATATTTTTATTAGTAATTTATCAAATGCTCTTATCCAGAGTGACTTACAGTAAGTGCATTCCATTCCAGCTAAACAACGGATATAAAGTGTTCTAAAAATCTGAATCAAAATATTTTACACAAACGATGGTAACCGTTTCATTTCTGATGGTAATCAATCATTTCTGATGAAAAAACTGAAATATGAAAAATTGATTGATATAGAGTTTAGGAAATAAACTCTTCATAGCATGACTTACCGAAGGGCCACAGCCAAATATAGGAAGTGACCATCCTTTCCTTGTTTTGCTATTCTGTCAAACTGAGAAACACCATTGCTGTATGTGAAAACATGATGTTGTAGTATTATGCATCTCAAGTGCTTACCCATTCCGTGCCACAGAACCAATGGGAGGGTGGCATTGTCGGATCCATGTACTGGGTTTAGGGCAAGTAACATCAATGGACCAGCCCCAAGGAGCAAGCTAAGAAGTGTGGTCATCTTGAACCCTGAAATCAATGTAAACGAAGAGGACCAGACAGTTAGTGAACTAACGATACAAGTGGGCCAGATTTTATTTGCTTGTCATGTGTTCAAAGGCACAATCTGTCATTTCAAGAGCCTGGCCCTGCTACTTAGTTTTTTAAGCTGAATGAAGGGGCTGAGGAAATGTACATTCTCTCAGATGCATAGACGTAGCAATGAATCCAAATACTGACAGATTATGCCTTTAAAGCTGCGATTCTTGTTTGGTATGGGTTTTCCATTTAGTCAAATCATGGAACATGGCTGTGTGAGCTTCACAAGAACAAAACAAAGCCAGAATGAACAACAAATTACCCATTTGCCCAAAAGGTCTGACTGAGTCTATAACATCTTTGCATATTCTGAGTAGCTAGGTACCTTTCTTTCATAACAAACCAGTTAGCCAAGTATGCTAACTTTAGCACGCTAGCTTCCCAGCTAGGTGAGTTATTTTTCTAATTAGACAAGTCTTTTCCTAGCTTCATAGTAGCCTGGTATACATTTCTGGCTAGTCATTTCTGGCTAGGGAAACGGAAGCTATACATATTTGCTGGGCAATAAACTGCAACTTACTGTTCAGGAATCACCACCACTGAGCACAACAGCTTGTCACATGACATATAAACCCTACCAGGAAGGAATCCTTTAAATTACCATAGACGCTACCAGGAAGGAATCCGTTAAATTACCATAGACGCTACCAGGAAGGAATCCGTTAAATTACCATAGACGCTACCAGGAAGGAATCCTTTAAATGACCATAGACGCTACCAGGAAGGAATCCGTTAAATTACCATAGACGCTACCAGGAAGGAATCCGTTAAATTACCATAGACGCTACCAGGAAGGAATCCTTTAAATGACCATAGACGCTACCAGGAAGGAATCCGTTAAATTACCATAGACGCTACCAGGAAGGAATCCTTTAAATTACCATAGACGCTACCAGGAAGGAATCCGTTAAATTACCATAGACGCTACCAGGAAGGAATCCTTTAAATTACCATAGACGCTACCAGGAAGGAATCCGTTAAATGACCATAGACGCTACCAGGAAGGAATCCGTTAAATTACCATAGACGCTACCAGGAAGGAATCCTTTAAATGACCATAGACGCTACCAGGAAGGAATCCGTTAAATTACCATAGACGCTACCAGGAAGGAATCCTTTAAATTACCATAGACGCTACCAGGAAGGAATCCGTTAAATTACCATAGACGCTACCAGGAAGGAATCCTTTAAATTACCATAGACGCTACCAGGAAGGAATCCGTTAAATGACCATAGACGCTACCAGGAAGGAATCCGTTAAATGACCATAGACGCTACCAGGAAGGAATCCGTTAAATTACCATAGACGCTACCAGGAAGGAATCCTTTAAATTACCATAGACGCTACCAGGAAGGAATCCGTTAAATTACCATAGACGCTACCAGGAAGGAATCCGTTAAATTACCATAGACGCTACCAGGATGGAATCCTTTAAATTTCCATAGACGCTACCAGGAAGGAATCCGTTAAATTACCATAGACGCTACCAGGAAGAAATCCTTTAAATTACCATAGACGCTACCAGGAAGGAATCCTTTAAATTACCATAGACGCTACCAGGAAGAAATCCTTTAAATTACCATAGACGCTACCAGGAAGGAATCCTTTAAATTACCATAGACGCTACCAGGAAGGAATCCTTTAAAATTACCATAGACGCTACCGGGAAGGAATCCTTTAAATGACCATAGACGCTACCAGGAAGGAATCCGTTAAATGACCATAGACGCTACCAGGAAGGAATCTGTTAAATTAGCATAGACGCTACCAGGAAGGAATCCATTAAATTAGCATAGACGCTACCAGGAAGGAATCCGTTAAATGACCATAGACGCTACCAGGAAGGAATCCTTTAAATTAGCATAGACGCTACCAGGAAGGAATCCGTTAAATGACCATAGACGCTACCAGGAAGGAATCCGTTAAATTACCATAGACGCTACCAGGAAGGAATCCTTTAAATTACCATAGACGCTACCAGGAAGGAATCCGTTAAATTACCATAGACGCTACCAGGAAGGAATCCGTTAAATTACCATAGACGCTACCAGGAAGGAATCCGTTAAATTACCATAGACGCTACCAGGACGGAATCCTTTAAATTACCATAGACACTACCAGGAAGGAATCCGTTAAATTACCATAGACGCTACCAGGAAGGAATCCGTTAAATGACCATAGACGCTACCAGGAAGGAATCCGTTAAATTACCATAGACGCTACCAGGAAGGAATCCATTAAATTACCATAGACGCTACCAGGAAGGAATCCGTTAAATTACCATAGACGCTACCAGGAAGGAATCCTTTAAATTACCATAGACGCTACCAGGAAGGAATCCTTTAAATTACCATAGACGCTACCAGGAAGGAATCCTTTAAATTACCATAGACGCTACCAGGAAGGAATCCTTTAAATTACCATAGACGCTACCAGGAAGGAATCCTTTAAATTACCATAGACGCTACCAGGAAGGAATCCTTTAAATTACCATAGACGCTACCAGGAAGGAATCCTTTAAATTTCCATAGACGCTACCAGGAAGGAATCCGTTAAATTACCATAGACGCTACCAGGAAGGAATCCTTTAAATTACCATAGACGCTACCAGGAAGGAATCCTTTAAATTTCCATAGACGCTACCAGGAAGGAATCCGTTAAATTACCATAGACGCTACCAGGAAGGAATCCTTTAAATTACCATAGACGCTACCAGGAAGGAATCCGTTAAATTACCATAGACGCTACCAGGAAGTAATCCTTTAAATTACCATATACGCTACCAGGAAGGAATCCGTTATATGACCATAGACGCTACCAGGAAGGAATCCTTTAAATGACCATAGACGCTACCAGGAAGGAATCCGTTAAATTACCATAGACGCTACCAGGAAGTAATCCTTTAAATTACCATAGACGCTACCAGGAAGGAATCCTTTAAATTACCATAGACGCTACCAGGAAGGAATCCTTTAAATTACCATAGACGCTACCAGGAAGGAATCCGTTAAATTACCATAGACGCTACCAGGAAGTAATCCTTTAAATTACCATATACGCTACCAGGAAGGAATCCGTTATATGACCATAGACGCTACCAGGAAGGAATCCTTTAAATTACCATAGACGCTACCGGGAAGGAATCCGTTAAATGACCATAGACGCTACCAGGAAGGAATCCGTTAAATGACCATAGACGCTACCAGGAAGGAATCCTTTAAATTACCATAGACGCTACCAGGAAGGAATCCTTTAAATTTCCATAGACGCTACCAGGAAGGAATCCGTTAAATTACCATAGACGCTACCAGGAAGGAATCCTTTAAATTACCATAGACGCTACCAGGAAGGAATCCGTTAAATTACCATAGACGCTACCAGGAAGTAATCCTTTAAATTACCATATACGCTACCAGGAAGGAATCCGTTATATGACCATAGACGCTACCAGGAAGGAATCCTTTAAATGACCATAGACGCTACCAGGAAGGAATCCGTTAAATTACCATAGACGCTACCAGGAAGTAATCCTTTAAATTACCATAGACGCTACCAGGAAGGAATCCTTTAAATTACCATAGACGCTACCAGGAAGGAATCCTTTAAATTACCATAGACGCTACCAGGAAGGAATCCGTTAAATTACCATAGACGCTACCAGGAAGTAATCCTTTAAATTACCATATACGCTACCAGGAAGGAATCCGTTAAATGACCATAGACGCTACCAGGAAGGAATCCATTAAATTACCATAGACGCTACCAGGAAGGAATCCGTTAAATTACCATAGACGCTACCAGGAAGGAATCCGTTAAATGACCATAGACGCTACCAGGAAGGAATCCTTTAAATTACCATAGACCCTACCAGGAAGGAATCCTTTAAATTACCATAGACGCTACCAGGAAGGAATCCTTTAAATTACCATAGACCCTACCAGGAAGGAATCCTTTAAATTACACACGCACATAAACACGCAAACACATACCAATGCACATAGCTTTTTGAGTCGTTCCATGTGTAATGGGAATTTTCTGGTTAACAAAAAGGAGAGCAGTCGTTGATCACATCAATCAAAATCATTGTGGTTTAATTACATGTTGCAACAAGGAAACAGACCCTTTATATTCTAATCAGACAGTACCAAATGTTGTCTAAACATCAGCCCGAGAGGATTGTACAACGTCAAAACAAAAGACTGTGACTTTGCCAGCTGCTACAGAATAATACAGTGTGCATAATGCAATAATAATCAGTGTCCTCAGTCCTTGTGGCATCAATCACTATCAAACCATAGAAGAATCCATAACATTCAGTAACACATCTAGTGACCATCAACTTACACTGGTAATCATGTGTATTACAGAGAAGGAAAAACATCTGAATATGCTAAGCATTGTGTTAATTATTCACCTTACATTTTCCCACTACACCATGTCAAGAGGTATTACATTATGTCATACTATTCCACCCCCCTCATCAGCTGACCTGCGTAACATACATCCTCTGTCCCTCCTAGGGTAAGCTGTGAAAGTTTTATTTGTCAGCAGATCCACTAGGTTGACATCTGCTTTTGGTCAGTCTGCACATGTCACAGTCAGAGTGGAGGAGAGGCCAAGGCTTACGGTTTATTTCATTTAGTGGATAGAACTATTCTGAGATCAGATTTATTGCATACTACTTGTCCAGCTCTTAAAGAGGTAGCTATGAAAAATTTTTGAAGTCATGCTTCTGTGACTGACTTAACATAGGCTATAACTCACAGTCTGGTTTCTGTGACTGACTTAACATAGGCCGTAACTTTCAGCAGGGAGCCACACCACCAGCCAGTGTAAAAATATTTGGAGCATCAACATCAGAAGAAGAAGAATGTAGGTTCTATTCTTTCCAGTCCTATGATCTACGTCTAGAACCTCAATAACAGCAAGTGAGTAACTTTCTGGTTCAACAAGTCCAACTTGTGGTAACTGGTCAAACCTTTTTCAAAAAAATGAATCGATATAAAGAAAGCCTAATGTTATAATACATGTCTATGTTGTATCTCTTTGACTTTAGTCAGCTGTTTTGTAATTGTTGCACGATCTCCCATGGATTTCTCTAAAGTCAGTAAGTTGTCGTCGTCTGGCTATTGTAACTAAATAACTCAATACTTTTGTCTTGGCATGCTGGGTCAGTTACATTGACCTGTCTAGTCATGGTCAATTCTTCATGCTGACTCTTGCTCTTTCTCTATCTAGCAGATTTTCTGAGGACACTATGGTTAGGTGACCTCAGATCACACTCTCTTCATTCCTCTCTCTGGCTGTCACCTGAGTGGTGGTTGCAATGGCTTTACAAAATGGATACTCCATCAAGTCCTCCCCACTGGACGAGAGTGGAAAGACTAGAGCCCTACTTAAAAATGAAGTGTTGGATGTTGAGGATTCAGGTGTCTTCACTTTTCTCTTGGTTGCTCTTTTGCTTAGTCAGCACTCAGCAGCATGGATGTGCTTCATTATGCAATGATAACCTTTTGGTAGTTGAATGAAGTCATATCAAGTGTTTGTCAGTATGGGGTATTGATGTCAATAGGTGACTAAGTGAAACTTTGATCTACGTGGAAGTTCTATTGTACCCCTATGAAGTTGCTTATTACATCATAACTAACACTATGCTAGTGAAATAGGTCATTTAAGTGTCAAGTGCTCCTCATTTGCTAGTGTAGATGTACTACTAACACCGTCTAAATAGTCCTCTGTCAAGTGTTTTCAGATAGACTGTGACGTGTGATTGTACACTTGTTTCATCGTGTCTAGCAGTACATCCACAATGTTGCTCTGCACGCTGCAATCTGGCCGTCATGATGTTCTTTGGATTCTCCGTCGTCTACGGTCTCCGTGTCAATCTAAGTGTTGCCATTGTCGCCATGGTCAATGGGACCAATAGCCAACCATCTCTCAACAGCTCAGGTGGCCATGAGTGCCCAGTGTCCTCCCACGGGTACGACAATGGCAGCCAAACCTCAGACCAACCAGACGGGGTAAATACCAGCTCTTCCAAAGTATTCACAACTAGACCTATAGATTACTGTACATGCATATTGTAGCATATATTATAAACTGGGTGGTTTGAGCCCTGAATGCTGATTGGCTGACAGCCATGGTATATCATACCGTATACCAATGGTATGACAAAACATTTATTTTTACTTCTCTAATTATGTCGTTAACCAGTTTTTAACAGCAATAGCAAAGGCACCTCTGAGGTTTGTGATATACAGTTGAAGTTGGAAGTTTACATACATTTAGGTTGAAGTCATTAAAACTCATTTTTTAACCACTCCACAGATTTCATGTTAACAAACTATAGTTTTGGCAAGTCTGTTAGGACATCTGCTTGTTTACAGACAGATTATTTCACTTATAATTCACTATATCACAATTCCAGTGGGTCAGAAGTTTACATACACTAAGTTGACTGTGCCTTTAAACAGCTTGGAAAATTCCAGAAAATTATGTTATGGCTTTAGAAGCTTCTGATAGGCTAATTGACATAATTTGAGTCAATTGGACGTGTACCTGTGGATGTATTTCAAGGCCTACCTTCAAACTCAGTGCCTCTTTGCTCGACATCATGGGAAAATCAAAAGAAATCAGCCAAGACTTCAGAAAGAAAATTGTAGACCTCCACAAGTCTGGTTCATCCTTGGGAGCGATTTCCAAACGCCTGAAGGTACCATGTTCATCTGTACAAACAATAGTACGCAAGTATAAACACCATGGGACCACGCAGCCGTCATACCGCTCAGGAAGGAGACGCGTTCAGTCTCCTAGAGATGAACATACTTTGGTGCGAAAAGTGCAAATCAATCCCAGAACAACAGCAAAGGACCTTGTGAAGATGCTGGAGGAAACAGGTACAAAAGTGTCTATATCCACAGTAAAACAAGTCCTATATCGATATAACCTGAAAGGCCGCTCAGCGAGGAAGAAGCCACTGCTCCAAAACCGCCATAAAATAGCCAGACTACGGTTTGCAACTGCACCTGGGGACAAAGATCGTACTTTTTGGAGAAATGTCCTCTGGTCTGATGAAACAAAAATAGAACTGTTTGGCCATAATGACCATCGTTATGTTTGGAGGAAAAGGGGGAGGCTTGCAAGCTGAAGAACACCATCCCAACCGTGAAGCACGGGGGTGGCAGCATCATGTTGTGGGGGTGCTTTGCTGCAGGAGGGACTGGTGCACTTCACAAAATAGATGGCATCATGAGGAAGGAAAATTATATGGATATATTGACATCAGTCAGGAAGTTAAAGCTTGGTAGCAAATGGGTTTTCCAAATGGATAATGACTCCAAGCATGCTTCCAAAGTTGTGGCAAAATGGCTTAAGGACAACAAAGTCAAGGTATTGGAGTGGCCATCACAAAGCCCTGATCTCAATCCTATAGAACATTTGTCGGCAGAACTGAAAAAGCATGTGTGAGAGCAAGGAGGCCTACAAACCTGACTCAGTTACACCAGTTCTGTCAGGAGGAATGGGACAAAATTCACCCAACTTATTGTGGAAGCTTGTGGAAGGCTACCTGAAACATTTGACCCAAGTTAAACAATTTAAAGGCAATGCTACCAAATACTAATTGAGTGTATGTAAACTTCTGACCCACTGGGAATGTGATGAAAGAAATAAAAGCTGAAATAAATCATTCTCTCTACTATTATTCTGACATTTCACATTCTTAAAATAAAGTGGTGATCCTAACTGACCTCAGACAGGGAATTTTTACTAGGATTAAATGTCAGTGTGTTTAAATGTATTTGGCTAAGGTGTATGTAAACTTCCGACTTCAACTGTATGGCCAATATACCACAGCTAAGGGCTGTGTGCAGGCACTCCGTGTTGCGTCACGCATAAGAACAGTCCATAGCCATGGTATATTGGCCAAATACCACACCCCCCTCGGGCCTTATTGCTTAATTATAGCTCATATATTACAGTAAATAAATAGGCTTCACACAAACATGATGAATTGAACTGGACATACTGCACATGCGAAGACACTCACAAACTCATACGTAACTAATGCTAATTTACCTCTTTCTCTCTCTCTCTCTCTCTCTCTCTCTCTCTCCCTCTCTCTCTCTCTCTCTCTCTCCCTCTCTCTCTCTCTCTCTCTCTCTCTCTCTCTCTCTCTCTCTCTCTCTCTCTCTCTCTCAGATACCTCAGTACTCATGGGATTCACAGACTCAGGGCCTACTGCTGGGGGCATTCTTCTTTGGCTACCTGGTGACGCAGATCCCTGGGGGTTACCTGGCCGGACACTTTGGGGGGAGTATCTTCCTGGGGGGAGGGGTGCTGGGCACCGCAGCCCTAACCCTCCTCACCCCCCTGGCAGCCCAGCTAGGACCCTACTGTCTGTTTGGCTTACGGGCACTGGAGGGATTTGTGGAGGTAAGAGGCTCAATCTCATTCTGTTATCAGTATTGAACTGGATTAGAATTTTATTGTATAAAGAACCGTATTTATGGAATACATATAACCATATGATCATTATTTTCTGTAAAACACCAAGGTATATTGTTCATTTCAGTGCCATAAGAATGGTCGTTTAAATCAGTGTGTATGGCTCTGTGTTTGTGTTTCCTCAGGGGGTGACGTTCCCTGCAATGATGGCCATGTGGGCTCGCTGGGCTCCCCCTCTAGAGAGGTCTCGTCTTATGACCCTTTCGGGGTCAGGGGCCAACTTTGGGGCCTTTGTAGCCCTGCCCCTCACCGGCTTCATCTGTCACAGTCTGGGCTGGCCCGCTGTGTTCTACATGTGTGGTGAGAGTTGGATAGCAATTACAACCCTCAAACATATACATTCATTACACACCTCAAACATATACTGTACAAATTCCCCCCTACACACACCATAGCTGCATTTCTCTGCATACCCACATTTTCAGCTCTTATTTTGTTCACACATATAATACTTTTAAAATGTTTTATCATTCACACTCTCTTGTTGAGTACAAACACTATACCTGCACAACTTCAAGCTTTGTAAAGAACAGAATCAGGCTTTTCCTGTTTCCGTCCCTCTGTCTCTCTGTCTCTGTCTCTCATTCCGTCCCTCTGTCCCTCTGTCTCTCTCTGCCTCTGTCTCTCACTCTGTCCCTCTTTCTCTCTGTTTCTCTCTGCCTCGGTCTCTCCCTCTGTCCCTCTGCCTCTGTCTCTCCCTCCGTCCCTCTGTCCCTCTGTCTCTCTCTCTCACTCCGTCCCTCTGTCCCTCTGTCTCTCTCTGCCTCTGTCTCTCCCTCTGTCCCTCTGTCTCTCTGTGCCTCTGTCTCTCTCTGCCTCTGTCCCTCTTTCTCTCGTCACCAGGGGCTGCTGGTTGCATTTGGGCAGTGTTCTGGTTCATTCTGGTGTCGGACCAGCCTGGCACTCATCCACGAATCAGCATAAGAGAAAAAGATTACATCATCAACTCCATAGGAAAAGAGGTAACAACAGTCTATCTGTGGTAGTCTGTATGACCCTTTCATACATACATTTATAAATCGGTTCAGTCAATTCTGTCTCTGTCTCTCTCTGTCTCTCTGTCTGTCTGTCTGTCTGTCTGTCTGTCTCTCTCTCTCTCTCTCTCTCTCTCTCTCTCTCTCTCTCTCTCTCTCTCTCTCTCTCTCTCTCTCTCTCTCTCTCTCTCTCTCTCTCTCTCTCTCTCTCTCTCTCTCTCTCTCTCTCTCTCAGGGTGGTGCCCATGGCTGGTCAGTGCCTTTCTTACCCATGATGCTCTCTGTTCCCATGTGGGCCATCATAGTGTCTCAGATGTGTGCTAACTGGGGTTACTGCACTCTGCTCACCTCACTACCCACCTACATGGACAGGGTGCTTCACTTTGACCTCCGACAGGTGAGACATACATCATTGATATACTGTATATGGACATATGATTTCTATGGAAGACACCAGAAGAGGAAGAAATGCCAGGAAATGCTGAACTCCAGAGTGCTGTAAAGATGATAGAGCTCCACCTGGTGGTTCTGTAGGGTATCAGGCTCTGTAGACAGGTGGTAGGACTAGAGAATGACTGTTTTATTTAACCTTTATTTAACAAATTCTTATTTACGATGACGGCCATCCAAAAGGCAAAAGGCCTCCTGCGGTGACAGTGTGCAGGGATAGAACAGGAGTCTCATGTTGGGTTAAAACCTAGGCCTATACTGTGCTGCTGGAGCATTGCTTTAATAAAACATTGGTGAAAGTGATGCCATCTTATTGGGATATTTTATTCCTGCAATGCAGTTGCAATTATTGCTGTTGTTTTTGCTGTTGGTCAGTATTGTGTATTTCTTTCTGTCTCTCTATATAGAATGCCTTTCTCTCAGCTCTTCCCCATCTGGGTGGCTGGGCCTTCTCAGTGATGTCAGGTGTAGTAGCAGACAGCCTCCTGGAGAAGGAGCTGTTGAGTGTCACTGCGGTCCGCAAGGTCTTCACCATCACAGGCAAGGAGGGGACTTTTATTTTTGAAAGGAATTGTTCTTGGTTACTTTACCAGATGTTTGATTGATTGGCTGGTAAACCATACAAATGTTTGCAACAGTTTTTTCGGGATTCTTTGGATGTTACTTCATGCAGTGGATATTTTATCCTGTAGTAATATGTTTTGTTACAGAATAGGAACTAATACAGTATTACATTTTAGTAATCTAGAAGACTTACAGTTAGAGGTTCACATGTACTGTATATATGTAGTTGTTAATTGTGTGAAAGGCCATACCTAAGTGTCTCTATTATCAATAGAGAGTAAGTGCAGCATTTGTATATTGATGTCACAAGAGGCTGCTGAGGGGATGGCCGAAACAAATTCTTATTTACAATGACGGCCTACACCGGCCAAACTCGGAATGGAAGTGAATCAAACACCTGGAAACCATGTGTTTGATGTATTTGAGCCCATTCTCCCCAATTAAGGTCCCTCCAACCTCCTGAGATGTATATATATTTTTGACTGCTTCTCCCCCAGGTCTGCTGCTACCTGCAGCGTTCCTGGTTGCCGTGGGTTACTCCGGCTGCAGTGGCGTGTTGGCTGTGACCTTCCTCACCCTCTCTACAACTGTAGGTGGCACCAGTTCAGCCGGGGTCTTCATCAACCAGATAGACATTGCTCCACGGTAGGTGTTTATGTATTTTAGATGTTTCTACTCACCAGACCTTCAAGGAACTCTCTCTCTCTCTCTCTTGCACTCTTTCTATCACACTCTTTCTATCACACTCTTTCTATCACACTCTTAGTCACTGAAACGTGAAGAAGTCACTCACTTACTGCTTTTTCATTGCTTTGGATGTATTTGAACCTCTTTTTTTCTTCCTCTTCCTCAGGTATGCGGGGGTGCTTTTAGGAATCACCAACACTTTCGCGACTATCCCAGGTGTGGTCGCACCCATCGTTACAGGTTACCTCACCAAAGATGTAAGCTTTCTGGTATTCATTCTGTACTACTTTTAAAAATAATTTAAAAAATGTAATATATGTACTTAAATACTTGTTGCTGTAAAGATTATTAGACCATGGCTGCGTTTACACAGGTAGCCAAATTCTGATCTTTTTTTTAAACTAATTGGTCTCTGGAAAAGATCTGATGTGAAAAGATCTGATGTGAAAAGATCCGATGTGAAAAGATCTGATGTGAAAAGATCCGATGTGATTGGTCAAAAGACCAATTAGTGGAAGAAATATCAGAATTGGTCTGTTTGACACGAGGACTATGCAATTGTGATCTTCCCAATGGCTCATTTCTAAAAGTTACTGCACCCTTGAAGACTGTTATACATACGACTATGACCCATGTCCCCCCTCCCTCCTGGAACAGCAATCCCTGGCGGGATGGAGGAGTGTGTTCTGTCTGTCGGCTGGGATCAGCGCCGGAGGAGCTCTCATCTTCACCTTGTTTGGCACCGGGAAGGTCCAGAAATGGGCCCTTCTAGAGGAGGATCAGGAGAAACAGAGAGAGACCGGTTAATCCCTACATGACAAACAGACATGACCCAAAGCAGGGTTCCCCAACTGTCGGCCCGCGGGACACATTTGATCCACAGTGGTTTTATTTGCCCCCCCCCATGTTTTCTGAGCAAAATCCACCCGCTCAATAAAAGTTGATGATCCCTGACCTAAAGGGAATAGGAACTTTAAGATATAAACTTACCTCACGTTAACTTAAATCACCATCAGGACAAGTGCATTTTAATAGTCTCTTAGAACAACAGTGTGTTGGGAAATACGATATTCCAGATAGGATTAGGGACTTTTTAAAATGGCCTCTTTTCATTCCAAATGCCTTTCTTTAGTATTATATACAACTATCTGTTTGGCAAAAATATATAGACTTTTATAATGAAATCAAAGAGCTTTACGTTTGAGTTTGAGTTTATTTGTATTTTTACAGGGTCAGTTCACATTAATCAATGTTTCAGTAAAGTGCTGGTTTAGCCAGCCGGCTAATTTTCAACCGCAGTCCCTGGGCAGGTTATTAAAAACCATTACAATACAGACAAACAACGGGCAGTGAGCACATGCAGAGCAACATAGGACAAGCAGCACATGCAGAGCAACATAGTACAAGCAGCACATGCAGAGCAACATAGAACAAGCAGCACATGCAGAGCAACATAGGACAAGCAGCACATGCATAGCAACATAGGACAAGCAGCACATGCAGAGCAACATAGGACAAGCAGCACATGCATAGCAACATAGGACAAGCAGCACATGCAGAGCAACATAGGACAAGCAGCACATGCAGAGCAACATAGGACAAAGAAGCACATGCATAGCAACATAGGACAAGCAGCACATGCATAGCAACATAGGACAAGCAGCACATGCATAGCAACATAGGACAAGCAGCACATGCAGAGCAACATAGGACAAGCAGCACATGCAGACAGAGAAACATAGGACAAGCAGCACATGCAGACAGAGGAACATAGGACAAGCAGCACATGCAGACAGAGAAACATAGGACAAGAAGCACATGCAGACAGAGAAACATAGGACAAGCAGCACATGCAGACAGAGAAACATAGGACAAGCAGCACATGCAGACAGAGGAACATAGGACAAGCAGCACATGCAGACAGAGAAACATAGGACAAGCAGCACATGCAGACAGAGAAACATAGGACAAGCAGCACATGCAGACAGAGGAACATAGGACAAGCAGCACATGCAGACAGAGAAACATAGGACAAGCAGCACATGCATAGAAACATAGGACAAGCAGCACATGCAGACAGAGAAACATAGGACAAGCAGCACATGCAGACAGAGAAACATAGGACAAGCAGCACATGCATAGCAACATAGGACAAGCAGCACATGCAGACAGAGAAACATAGGACAAGCAGCACATGCATAGCAACATAGTACAAGCAGCACATGCATAGCAACATAGGACAAGCAGCACATGCATAGCAGCATAGGACAAGCAGCACATGCAGACAGAGGAACATAGGACAAGCAGCACATGCAGACAGAGAAACATAGGACAAGCAGCACATGCAGACAGAGAAACATGGGACAAGCAGCACATGCAGACAGAGAAACATGGGACAAGCAGCACATGCAGACAGAGGAACATAGGACAAGCAGCACATGCAGACAGAGGAACATAGGACAAGCAGCACATGCAGACAGAGGAACATAGGACAAGCAGCACATGCAGACAGAGGAACATAGGACAAGCAGCACATGCAGACAGAGGAACATAGGACAAGCAGCACATGCAGACAGAGGAACATAGGACAAGCAGCACATGCAGACAGAGGAACATAGGACAAGCAGCACATGCAGACAGAGGAACATAGGACAAGCAGCACTTGCAGACAGCACAAAAAGCATCACAACAAAATCCATAAAAGGAACAAAGTGTTTCAATACCTCACAAGCTACAGACATCAGATACACAACTAGTCTGATTGGCCTTTAGCCATGTCTTTATGTTTTTTGTGAAGTTGCGATAGGTGGTGCAGTTGTGTGTGTCTGATGGCAGTGTGTTCCAGACATGGGAAGCTCTCTAAAGGTGCTTTTCCTTAAGGGAACTATACAGTCACCTCTCATGGCAGACCTTGTGGATCTGCTGCCATGGGTTTAGGTGTTCTGTTTGACAACTGTACTAAGTGGAGGGGGAGGAGCCAGGCCATTTAGGATCTTGAATACAAGATATTGCACAAGACTTTCCCAACTCAGGAGCTCATGCTTTCTGAGGATGTAACAGCTGATGATGGCGACTAGGCCTGTTTTAATGTTGTACTAGGTTTCATAGCCTATAATTAGCTATTTTCTAGTCTGTTGGCTGTATAACAATTACTGACCCAAACCATTTGTTCCTTGAATATCTTAACTGAATGACAGACTGACTGACTTACAGAACTTGAACAATTGAAATGAACAAACCATCTAACGTAATTTATTTTACCACCACTATGACATGCGCTGATCTCTCAAGGACATTGCTGCACAGAAAAATGTGGACACCCAAAGTTTTAAATTTGGGAAATGTACATTAGTGTAAGAACATTTTGTTATATTATGTAAAAACAAATCAATATGAATATTCATAACATAAATAAATTAGTGAAATAGAAATAGCACACCATTTGGATTTCACTGATTTATTTATGTTATGAATATTCATATTGATTTGTTTAGTAGCCTACTGGTTCAACTTTCCATTAAATAATATACCAACATGTTTGCATAGTGAATTTTTGTGTTGTCATTTTTGTACTTTTGAAGAATTATATTTGTGGCCATTTTTATCCTAAATACATTATTACATTTTTATTCACATTTATAGTCCGTCAAACTAGGACTTTTATTTTTGAAGTTTTCAATTTCATAATCTGATTCCATTGAATGTCCAACCGTGATGTTTTTAGTTGCTAGTGGGAGTGTGAAGCGCTCCGTGCTTTCCGGGGTCCTTGGGACGTCTCTACCAGTGGAGGCTGGTGGGAGGAGCTATAGGAGGATGGGCTCATTGTAATGGCTGGAATGGAACAAATGGAACGGGACCAAGCTTGAAGGGCCGGTCCATGGACAAAGAGAATACCGGGAAGCGAGCCTATTGTGCTTTACAGAAATGTTTTCCTTATTCAGTTCCTAAGATTCACAAAATACGACTTACATTTACCTATCAGTCATTTAGCAGATTATCTTTAAGCGATCCAGGTCAAACCACAATGTATCAAAGCCATAAATAACATTTCCTCAATACTAGGTAAGAATATTAACAATGGTAACTGATTGTTTCAGATGAACCCAGAAAGGAGCTTTCCTACCCAACCTCTGAGGAAGAAGAGGATGATTCTCATGGCAGCATTAAAAGCAGTTCATAGAGCATCAGTGACAGAGAGAACCCCCCCCCAACCCCCCCCCCAAGTCCCCTCTGGATCATCATCCACATTTGCTGTTCCAGTTGGACCTCAAGGTAGACCATTTTACAAGGAATAACTTCAATCTTAAAATAATAGGGACTGATACTATACTATGTATACTTTTAGATATTTCAGCATCCAGAGTGGTGGGTCCAGAACAACCTAAGATGAAGATGTTCCCCAGAACACAGCATGGGAAAGGTAAAATGAAGAGGGCTTTTGTCGCCACATGATACAAAGACTATTCATGGCTGGAATATTCACAAAGCCAGGACTCTGCACATTGTTTTTCATGCAGACACTTTTCCCCACCCAATGCCCCCCAGTCTGCCTTCATTTCTCAGTCTGTATTTTCTAACTGGAAAAAAGCTTTGTATAAAGATGGTGGGTTTGCCATGCATGCCAAATCAGAGCACCATGTTAATGCCATGTTGGCGTGGGCAGAATTCAGAAGGAGAGTTGAGAGTAACTCATCTTTGTTACAATCAATGGATAAAGAATATGAAGTAACCAACTTACTGGAGTTCACTGTGTTCCTGGAGCCATTCACAGGGCCTAACTAACTTACTGGAGTTCACTGTGTTCCTGGAGCCATTCACAGGGCCTAACTAACTTACTGGAGTTCACTGTGTTCCTGGAGCCATTCACAGGGCCTAACTAACTTACTGGAGTTCACTGTGTTCCTGGAGCCATTCACAGGGCCTAACTAACTTACTGGAGTTCACTGTGTTCCATTCAAAGAGGTGTTCCATGAACTTTTCAGTTTCTGCAAAATAGCAGTTGCTCTTCTGGTCAGTAGTGCTGCCTGTGAACATAGTTTTTCCACCCTGAAACTGATCAAGAATCCCCTACGAATAACTATGAGAGATGAGAGACTGATCTTGGGAAGCTCAGCATAGAGTCAAAGAGAGCTAAGTCTCTGAACATGGACACGTTTATTAAAATATTCAGTATCCAGCACAAAAACCTCAGAATGTGTTCTGAGGCTGAGCTGCTGAACCTACATGTGTAGTGTAACATAGTACTGTATAGTGTATGTGTCTGCTAAAAGATGAAGTGGTGTAAAACACCCAAACTGTAAGAAAATATGAAAAGGTTGGAGGATGTGTCTATTTGATAACCAGCACTAAAATGCAGCAGAGCATGTTATTGTTCTGTATACTAACAATAACTAGATTTGTACCGACCTACAATTCTGAAAGATATATGTTGTAATGATGGTTATTTGTTCAAGACAACTATAGACGTAGCACTTTTATGTGAATACCTGCTTAAATAACGTTCATACAACATGAGGAGTTCTCTGTGTTGTCCTTGTTTATCTGAATAGTTCTACAACAGTCAAATATGTGTCAAACTAACTAAGTTTAACACATTTTCTACCTCATTTGTGACACATTCCTGTATAATACATACAGTGGAAGTCGGAAGTTTACATACACCTTAGCCAAATACATTTAAACTCAGTTCTTCACAATTCCTGACATTTAATCCTAGTAAAAAGTCCCTGTCTTAGGTCAGTTAGGATCACCACTTTATTTAAATAATGTGAAATGTCAGAATAATAGTAGAGAGAATGATTTATTTCAGCTTTTATTTCTTTCATCACATTCCCAGTGGGTCAGAAGTTTACATACACTCAATTAGTATTTGGTAGCATTGCCTTTAAACTTGGGTCAAACTTTTCGGGTAGCCTACCACAAGCTTCCCACAATAAGTTGGGTGAATGTTGGCCCATTCCTCCTGACAGAACTGGTGTAACTGAGTCAGGTTTGTAGGCCTCCTTGCTCGCACACGCTTTTTCAGTTCTGCCCACAAATGTTATATAGGATTGAGATCAGGGCTTTGTGATGGACACTCCAATACCTTGACTTTGTTGTCCTTGAGCCATTTTGCCACAACTTTGGAAGTATGCTTGGGGTCATTGTCCATTTGGAAGACCCATTTGCGACCAAGCTTTAACTTCCTGACTGATGTCTTGAGATGTTGCTTCAATATATCCACATGATTTTCCTTCCTCATGATACCATCTATTTTGTGAAGTGCACCAGTCCCTCCTGCAGCAAAGCACCCCCACAACATGATGCTACCACCCCCGTGCTTCACGGTTGGGATGGTGTTCTTCAGCTTGCAAGCCTCACCCTTTTTCCTCCAAACATAACGATGGTTATTATGGCCAAACAGTTCTATTTTAGTTTCATCAGACCAGAGGACATTTCTCCAAAAGGTACGATCTTTGTCCCCATGTGCAGTTGCAAACGTAGTCTGTGGCGGTTCTTTATGGGGGTTTTGGAGCAGTGGCTTCTAACTAAGCGGCCTTTCAAGTTAACTCTGAAACATGCCACCTACAGAAGTTCTCGGACGACTCTGCTATTGTAGGGTGCATCAGGGGTGGGCAGGAGGAGGAGTACAGGAGCACAATCAGTGACTTTGTGTTGTGGTGTGAGCAGAACCACCTTCAGCTCAACATCAGCAAAACAAAGGAGATGGTGGTGGACTTAAGGAGAACCAAGGCACAACTGACTGCAGTCCCTATACAGTGGATGGATGTGGAAATGGTTGGGTCATACAAGTTCCTGGGAGTCCATATGGACAACAGGCTGGAATGGGCCGGTAACACCGGGGCCCTGTACAAAAAGGGCCAGAGCCGACTCTACTTTCTGAGGAGGCTCAGGTCCTTCAACGTGTGCAGTAAACTACTGCATACCTTCTACCAGTCTGTGGTGGCCAGTGCCATCTTTTTTGCAGTGGTGTGCTGGGGAGCAAACATCAAAGCCGGTGATGCTTCTTTGGTAAATAAGCTGATCAGGAAGGCTAGCTCTGTCCTGGGGATGAGCCTTGACACTCTAGAGGAGGTGGCGGAGAGACGGATCCTGGCCAAACTGCTGGCCATCATGGACAACGTCACCCACCCTCTGCACGCTATGGTTATGACGCAGAGGAGCACTTTCAGTCACAGACTGATCCCACCACGGTGTGCCAGAGAGCGCTACAGGAGGTCCTTCCTGCCGGCGGCTATTAGACTATATAATGCCTCACCGGGGTGCCGTGCCGTCGGCAACATAGATCTGGAACTGTTGGGGTGCTAGGACCTAGTTTAACAATTATGCATCCATCCGTGAGTAACTCTGGTCCGTCAGCACTCATCCACTCAGGACCTATTTATTCATACAGGTCTGTATATACATACTCATGTACAGTTGTTATATCATATCACATGCAATATTGTGATATGATATGCAATATTGTAAGTCATTAACTTACGTAGGCATTCACTCAGGAATGCATATTAGTATCCTGTCAGTTGCACCTTTTCTCATTGCTTTTAGTATATCGAATGTGCAATACATGCAGTTGTCTGTAATTAAACCCTGCGCACTAAGGACTGTATTTTAAGGGAATTACTATTATTACCCCAAATGATATCATACACACATTTAGCTATTAAAGTATCTCTTCCTGTCATTTACCTGTACAGTTTGTGTAACCATGCAAGTATTCACTTATCTGTAAATATAACTGTATACCTAACTGTACAGCTAATTTAACCATGCAAAATGTTCACTTACCTGTTCATTTACCCAGTCTGTCTATTAAGTAAACTATTATTACCCTCGCTCATATCATACGCATTTTTACCTACTGAAGTATTTCTCTGCCATCGACCTGTATAGTATAGTTAACCATCCAACATCCACCAATGTATAGTGTACATATTCAGCCAACCATCCATACTATGCAATGTCTTTTTATAGCTTTTTTTTGCACTCCAGATATCTTGTATTTCTATACTTTTTCATACTGCCGCTCTATGTATCATGTACCCTGTATCTGTCTTTTGTGTACTTTCGTTGTGGCATTTTGCACCTGCCCTGTGTTTTGTTGTAGCTGCTTGACAATGAAATTTCCCCCCTGGGGGATCAATAAAGTACCTACCTACCTACCTACCTTTACTGTGGATATAGATACTTTTGTACCTGTTGTTCTGGGATTGATTTGCACTTTTCGCACCAAAGTACGTTCATCTCTAGGAGACAGAACACGTCTCCTTCCTGAGCGGTATGACGGCTGCGTGGTCCCATGGTGTTTATACTTGCGTACTATTGTTTGTACAGATGAACATGGTACCTTCAGGCGTTTGGAAATTGCTCCCAAGGATGAACCAGACTTGTGGAGGTCTACAATTTTTTGGTCTTGGCTGATTTCTTTTGATTTTCCCATGATGTCGAGCAAAGAGGCACTGAGTTTGAAGGTAGGCCTTGAAATACATCCACAGGTACGCCTCCAATTTACTCAAATGATGTCAATTAGCCTATCAGAAGCTTCTTAAGCCATGACATAATTTTCTGGAATTTTCCAAGCTGTTTAAAGGCACAGTCAACTTAGTGTATGTAAACTTCTGACCCACTGGAATTGTGATTCCAGTGGGTCAGAAGTGAAATAATCTCTCTGTAAACAATTGTTGGAAGAATTACTTGTGTCATGCACAAAGTAGATGTCCTAACCGACTTGCCAAAACTATAGTTTGTTAACATGAAATCTGTGGAGTGGTTGAAAAATGAGTTTTAATGACTTCAACCTAAGTGTATGTAAACTTCCGACTTCAATATACTATTAGTTCAATTTAGTATACTGTAAACGAACGGTATACTTTCAGTTAAGCATGCCAGCGCTACGACTGTCTACCGGAAGTTGATGCTGTTGCTATGCAACCTCTTGCTAGCTTTGTTAGCATAACAAATTACTAGCTAGACATTTTTATGACTTCGAGTGTGTTCGTAAATTCAATCTGGAGTTCTAGAGTGCATTCTGGGCGTTCTTAAATTCAGAGCGTTGTCAGATTGTCCATTTGTTAATTCTGAGCGTTTCCCCCCTCAGGGTGTTCAGAGAGCCCACTGTCCGAGGAGTAAGGTTGATCCGAGCGGTCTGTCCATCACAACAACAGTCAAGCACACAAGCTAACTGGCTAGCTACTTCCAGACACAAATGAGAGAACACCCCACTCTAACCATTTTACTCGCCATAGCAGAGCTGGTTAGGCTGTTTTCATGTTATCCAGAGCGTTGGTAATTGCACGGTTGGCAACAATTGTAATTACGTTTTTTTTTGCCAACGTTTACTGACACCGGCCATATTTAATGGGTGTTGAGCGTTAGTAAATTCATCAGTCATTCTGCGCTCTGGCACAGACGAGTAGCCAGAGCGAATTTATGTCCATTGAGAACGCACAACGACATAACACTTAGCACTTATCAAGTCAATAAACTTTGGGTAGTTCGATAGCATATAGTTAATATACTACTGTATTAGTAGCCAACTAACGAGGTAGCTAGCTAACATACCTACTGCTGTAAAGATATGTAATGCGGTTCCTAAGGATAGCGTAGCCAAGACATTGTCAGCCAACATAACGTGTAGCGTAACTTATTTGAAAAGTCATTTCTTTATTACATTGCTCAACATTTGCCATAATTAGTTGAAACAATACATTTTCTTCAAATCTGAAAACATTGTGAAGCCACGGCCATTTTCGTAAGAATTGCATTATGGGCCCTAAAAGCTCAAATAGTGTCCACTGCGTGTATACTTCGTATTTTGATCAAGTAGTATGACATCCGTGAATGTTTGGCATACTAACTCTATCTATACTATGACCAATAAGCATACTACATACTCAATTTACGTCACAAATAGTACGTTTTAGTGCGGTTTGTATGAGTATTCGAACACAGCTTCTCATTGACCTTCATACAAAAATCTGTCCCTTAGTCTTTTTTTTGTTAATTCGTGGACATATTTTGGGCAGAGTAAACCCTCTCGCTTTGCCTCTTCCTCTCTGACTACACCAACCAAGAGAGCCTACACCACCCACTGCCCATACATTTTTAGATCATTCTGATGTGTCTGCAGACACAAAGTCATTGGGAAAAATGTGTCATTATTGCTCTGAGACAAGAACTTAATTAATGTTCAAAATTGTCCCTTTGAATAGGCCTAACTGTTCTGTGACCTGGTTGTCACCTATAAAACCTCTATAAAACCTGATTCACACTACAGTGTTCAGAGAGGATGAGGCGAAGCAAGACGATTTACTCCGCCCAAAATCTGTACTTCTTTTTTGTATTGAGGTGTATGAGTGAGTGCCGAATTACGTGAGGCTTATTTGATCTAACATACGTTTTGTAATGATTAGGCTGTTATGAATGTACTCGTATATAAGTGGATGAA
This sequence comes from Thymallus thymallus, assembly GCA_023634145.1. Taxonomy (NCBI): domain Eukaryota; kingdom Metazoa; phylum Chordata; class Actinopteri; order Salmoniformes; family Salmonidae; genus Thymallus; species Thymallus thymallus. Next base: position 1,188,628 of record CM042396.1, on the reverse strand, counting down.
CGTGGCGTTCCGGCAACTTTGTGAAAAACAACTTAGTTGTGCCTGTTGTTCACGTGTATATCTGCCCTCTCATTGGCTAGAATGGTCCCACCTGACCTCACTTGTCTTCATGACTGAATTAGAACATGAGTTGGTTTCTCTTGTGTGTGTTCTCAGGTGGGAAGAGTTATACAAATGATTTAGCCAATTAGCTTCAGCCAAATGGTGTGCGACTATGGCAAAATTTGTTTGACTTTGAATAGGCTATCTCTGGGGCTAGTTAGGGACGGTCAATAAATTACACAATGCAAATGTGCTAATATTTTCATGTTGCACATCTTTTAGTTGTCTCATTAAATGCTTTCAATATTTTTATTATCTACAATTTGTAGTTTGTTTGAGGTTTTAAGTAATTGAAATTTGGAGCTATTGACCTTTAAAATATAGTTCCATGTACTTTGTGTAATTAACTAGCCCCATAGGGATATCCAATGTCAAACCAAGTTGACCATGGGCATTACGATCCGGTCGCGTGTAGCTGCATTCCAAACTGATGATTACTTGGGTCCTGCCAGCTGTGTGCATGTGGGCAGGAATAAAATGAACCCAACAAATGGGAAACTGTTACGGTACCCTTTATTCCGTGACATACTATTTTTTTCCTATCATCTCGCAAATCTCTGCTTTGAACATGAGCCTACCAGAGGAGCTAAATGCCTTCTATGCTCACTACGAGGCAAGCAACACTGAACCATGCATGAGAGCACCAGCTTTTCCAGACGACTGTTACCCCTTTTCCACCAAAGCATTTTGAGAGCCGGTTCGGAGCCGGTGCCTACTCGTGAACCAGTTCTTTGTGTTTCGACAGCCAAAGAATCGGTTCTCGGCCAGGAAAATTGGTTCCAAAGCGGCACCAACTCTTTGCTGGACTAGAACCGTTCTTTTACCACGTCATGCTTACGTCGGGGGCTCGGGGCGGGGTTATTGTGACCAACAACACGACGGGAAAGGTTGTGACCGCCATTGCTAAAAACACAGCGCTAGTAGATGTGTTCTAAACGTCTTCTTCTGACCCCAATATAGGATCGCAAAGCCAGGAGAAACATTAGCAGAAAGACCATGTATTCCGCCATTTTAATTGTTATGCTTGAAGTTGGCGCAAGCGTTTCTGGGAAAGCTAAGACGTATGGCGACGTACACAGTGACGTAACGACGTCGTTCGCTGGGCTCTCTAGTCATTGGAAAAACAAACAGGTTCTGAGAAGGTTCGCAAGTTGAACCAACTTTGAACCAACTTTGAAGCAGCACCAGTTCTGAACCAGTTATTTTTTGGTGGAAAAGGGGCATCCGCAGCCGATGTGAGTAAGACCTTAAAACAGGTTAACATTCACAATGTCACAGGGCCAGATGGATAACCAGGATGCGTACTCAGAGTATGCGCTGACCAGCTGGCAAGTGTCTTCACTGACATTTTCAACCTCTCCTTGACCCAGTCTGTAATATAAAATATATTTTGATTTGTTTAACACTTTTTTGGTTACTACATGATTCCATATGTGTTATGTCATAGTTTTGATGTCTTCACTTTTATTCTACAATGTAAAAAATATGCAAATAAAGAAAAACCCTTCAATGAGTAATATTCCAAACCTTTGGCCCCCAGTGTATTGCATGTCAGTAGGTTATAATAATAACATTATTGTTATTTCACTGACGTTCCGTGTTGACATTATTTCCCACCCTTTTTATGCCCCAGTCTTATGTTACTGCATGACTAAGATTTCTCTTCCATTAAGGTTGGAATCTATACTGTCTATTTAAGCAGTAAGGCACGAGGGGGTGTGGTATATGGCCAATATACCATGGCTAAGGGCTGTTCTGTATAAAGCCTGTAGCCGAGGTATATTGGCCATATACCACAAGCCCCAGAGGTGCCTTATTGCTATAATAAATGGGTTACCAACGTAATTAGAGAAGTAAAATAAAAGTTTTGTCATACCCATGGTATACGGTCTGATATACCACGGCTGTCAGCCAATCAACATTCATGGCTCGAACCACCCAGTTTAATGCTTCATAAGTCACATTAATATAAAACAAGACTGTTGCTGGCAGTCACAATCTTAACTGCCTGTTTAGTCATCTGAAAGAGAAGGTTCAACCCTGCGCTGTGGGAGCACAGCTATTAGCTGAAAGCCAGCACCATGACATCCTCACTGACACTCTGCCAGACACAGTCCACTCTCTCTTCCTGAGTTAGTGTGTGAAATAAGACCTCAGCTGTTGTTTGTAGCTGTGTGTGCTACTGACATTAAATCAAATCACAACTTCAGCACTGAATTGGAATCACTGTCTGAGATGAACTTATTATTTTTTTACCTTTACGGCTCAGGTATTCGAAATAGCAACCTTTGGGTTACTGGCCCAGCACTATAACCGCTAGGCTACCTGCTGCCCTTATAATAGTGCTGTCCCTGTGAGCCTGTTGGTGTGTGAGGCAGTCTGAAAGTCATGAGTTTCTTATCAACAGTGGCGACCGACACGGAACAAAGGTTGTGTGATATTTATATGCTGGTGTGAGCCACTCCAGGACATGCTGACTAATTGGTGAGCGCAAGTATGTGTCTAGGAATGGGGGAGGGGTGTGTGGGTTGGCTAGCCAGACACAGACAGCTGCAGTTATTCAACTACCTCTGTCTCTCTCTCTCTGTCTCTGTCTCTCTGTCTCTGTCTCTCTCTCTCAATTTCAATTCAGTTTATTGGCATGACACAACAATGTACATATTGCCAAAGTATCATACATCAAATGATTTTTTATATTTTTATTTTTTTTATATAATTACATCAGAGAACAAAATAACAACATATGAAAAAAAAGGCATTAAATATGTCAGGCACTGTCCCTCAACTTGTGGCAGGCAGCAACATAGCATG